>CANNZV010003310.1:0-32365 GCA_947561585.1 Caprella mutica
GTACTATCAGAGAAAAGAGTCACTGTGATGATGTACTATCAGAGAAAAGAGTCACTGTGATGATGTACTATCAGAGAAAAGAGTCACTGTGATGATGTACTATCAGAGAAAAGAGTCACTGTGATGATGTACTATCAGAGAAAAGAGTCACTGTGATGATGTACTATCAGTGAAAGAGTCACTGTGATGATGTACTATCAGAGAAAAGAGTCACTGTGATGATGTACTATCAGAGAAAAGAGTCACTGTGATGATGTACTATCAGAGAAAAGAGTCACTGTGATGATGTACTATCAGAGAAAAGAGTCACTGTGATGATGTACTATCAGAGAAAAGAGTCACTGTGATGATGTACTATCAGTGAAAGAGTCACTGTGATGATGTACTATCAGAGAAAAGAGTCACTGTGATGATGTACTATCAGAGAAAAGAGTCACTGTGATGATGTACTATCAGAGAAAAGAGTCACTGTGATGATGTACTATCAGAGAAAAGAGTCACTGTGATGATGTACTATCAGAGAAAAGAGTCACTGTGATGATGTACTATCAGAGAAAAGAGTCACTGTGATGATGTACTATCAGAGAAAAGAGTCACTGTGATGATGTACTATCAGAGAAAAGAGTCACTGTGATGATGTACTATCAGTGAAAGAGTCACTGTGATGATGTACTATCAGAGAAAAGAGTCACTGTGATGATGTACTATCAGAGAAAAGAGTCACTGTGATGATGTACTATCAGAGAAAAGAGTCACTGTGATGATGTACTATCAGAGAAAAGAGTCACTGTGATGATGTACTATCAGAGAAAAGAGTCACTGTGATGAAGTACTATCAGAGAAAAGAGTCACTGTGATGATGTACTATCAAAGGAAAGAGTCACTGTGATGATGTACTATCAGAGAAAAGAGTCACTGTGATGATGTACTATCAGAGAAAAGAGTCACTGTGATGAAGTACTATCAAAGGAAAGAGTCACTGTGATGATGTACTACCAGAGAAAAGAGTCACTGTGATGATGTACTATCAGAGAAAAGAGTCACTGTGATGATGTACTATCAGAGAAAAGAGTCACTGTGATGATGTACTATCAGAGAAAAGAGTCACTGTGATGATGTACTATCAGTGAAAGAGTCACTGTGATGATGTACTATCAGAGAAAAGAGTCACTGTGATGATGTACTATCAGAGAAAAGAGTCACTGTGATGATGTACTATCAGAGAAAAGAGTCACTGTGATGATGTACTATCAGTGAAAGAGTCACTGTGATGATGTACTATCAGAGAAAAGAGTCACTGTGATGATGTACTATCAGAGAAAAGAGTCACTGTGATGATGTACTATCAGAGAAAAGAGTCACTGTGATGATGTACTATCAGTGAAAGAGTCACTGTGATGATGTACTATCAGAGAAAAGAGTCACTGTGATGATGTACTATCAGAGAAAAGAGTCACTGTGATGATGTACTATCAGAGAAAAGAGTCACTGTGATGATGTACTATCAGAGAAAAGAGTCACTGTGATGATGTACTATCAGAGAAAAGAGTCACTGTGATGATGTACTATCAGAGAAAAGAGTCACTGTGATGATGTACTATCAGTGAAAGAGTCACTGTGATGATGTACTATCAGAGAAAAGAGTCACTGTGATGATGTACTATCAGAGAAAAGAGTCACTGTGATGATGTACTATCAGAGAAAAGAGTCACTGTGATGATGTACTATCAGTGAAAGAGTCACTGTGATGATGTACTATCAGAGAAAAGAGTCACTGTGATGATGTACTATCAGAGAAAAGAGTCACTGTGATGATGTACTATCAGAGAAAAGAGTCACTGTGATGATGTACTATCAGAGAAAAGAGTCACTGTGATGATGTACTATCAGAGAAAAGAGTCACTGTGATGATGTACTATCAGAGAAAAGAGTCACTGTGATGATGTACTATCAGAGAAAAGAGTCACTGTGATGATGTACTATCAGAGAAAAGAGTCACTGTGATGATGTACTATCAGAGAAAAGAGTCACCGTGATGATGTACTATCAGAGAAAAGAGTCACTGTGATGATGTACTATCAGAGAAAAGAGTCACTGTGATGATGTACTATCAGAAAAAAGGTCACTGTGATGATGTACTATCAGAGAAAAGAGTCACTGTGATGATGTACTATCAGAAAAAAGGTCACTGTGATGATGTACTATCAGAGAAAAGAGTCACTGATATAAATTTCTTAAATCACATTCATTTTTTTTCAATTTTCTATCATATTCAAAATCTTAAAAATTTGTCGTTATATTCAAATGTTGCGTTAATTAGTGAACTGCAAACTATCAGATACTCTTTTCTTTGATTGTAATTAGAACAATTAATTCATCTGATAGCATTCAGTTTATTTCTAAATTACAAGTAAAATTTTATTCTAATTTTATTCCTTATTAAATTTCTAATTCAGGAACGAATGAATTGAGTGTGTATCAAAAAATAGTTATCTATTCTACCTGTTATATAAGTTCATGTATTTATTTGTATATTTGTATACTTTAAATGTACAGTAAAACCCTGAGTTATCATTTATGTTTTTTTCATAACTCAAGTCACTTAAAATCTCTGGTACACTAAATAGTTTTCTATGACTAAAATCTTAGAAAACTATGGACATTGAGGTATAACTATGACGAAATTCTTAACGTATATCATTTTCTATAATTTACACATAGAAAATATTTCATAACTCAGGTGCTTTTCGTATTTGATGTCCTCCATTACTCAAGTGCTTCATAGCTATGAACCAAATTATGTAACTTAACCCTAATAGTTTCTAACATTATTTATATTTTATAGCATAACTTCGTACTGTAGAGCAGCAACCCTAACCAGGTGGTGCAATGTGAAGCATTAAAAATGTCACAGATGAATAAACGCCTCGGGTTAAATAAGCGACCTTAATAGATTCTGAGGAAATATCCGGGTGCGGATAGGCTTGATGTAGCATTGAAGATTTCTCCTCACATTGTGGCTTTGGTTGATTGAGAGCTCTTAGGATCTGAAGAATATAGGGTAGAGTGAGGGGAAAAAATGATACGAGCTGATTGGCAGTAGGCTGTAGATTTGCAACGGTAATTTGAATTGGTGTGGAAAATGGATAGCAAGTTATGAAGAGTTAGAATTGTAAATCGTAAGATATTGCAGAATTACAATTGTAAATCGTAAGATATTGCAGAGTTACAATTGTAAATCGTAAGATATTGCAGAGTTACAATTGTAAATCGTAAGATATTGCAGAGTTACAATTGTAAATCGTAAGATATTGCAGAGTTACAATTGTAAATCGTAAGATATTGCAGAGTTACAATTGTAGATCGTAAGATATTGCAGAGTTACAATTGTAAATCGTAAGATATTGCAGAGTTACAATTGTAAATCGTAAGATATTGCAGAGTTACAATTGTAAATCGTAAGATATTGCAGAGTTACAATTGTAAATCGTAAGATATTGCAGAGTTACAATTGTAAATCGTAAGATATTGCAGAGTTACAATTGTAAATCGTAAGATATTGCAGAGTTACAATTGTAAATCGTAAGATATTGCAGAGTTACAATTGTAGATTATTATAATATACTAGTGTTATTTCCCGTTGAAAACAACGGATTAAGATCAATACCAATTTATTACCCGTTATTAGGTTACTTTTAATGAATTCGATTAAAATTAAATTTTCTGAATAGTCTTATATATTTTATAAATAAAATACATTTAAAAATTTAATGAAAACGGGGAAATTTAAAAATAACGTCAATATTTTCCCGTGCGTATCATAGTTACATTCTTCATATTTAATACCCGTCGAGTAGCGGACACCAAAAATGATCAAACAAATAAATAAACACACAACGGGTATTATTAGGATAAAATAAAAAAATAAAATTGTAAATCTACACTAATAATTTCCTTAGTGTGTTTATTTATTTATTTGGTGTCCGCTTTTACTCGATTGACTTTAAACATGAAGAATGTAACTATGATACGCACGGGAATATATTGACTTGATATTTAAATTCCCTGTTTTTATTCAATTTTAAATGTTTTTATCTATGAAAAAAGTATCAGTTTATGCAGAGAAATAAATTTTATTTGAGTTCACTGAAAATGACTTAACAACGGGTAATAAATTACTATTGAAGACCCGTTATTTTTAACGGGCAAATACATTAGTACACGAATATTTTGCTGATCGGTACGATTTTTATCCAAATATATAATTTAAAGCACAAAATTATTGAGGAACTAACTTGTTACGGAGGGATTAATACTTCACTTATTCCTAAGAGTATTATTTATAATAGAAAAAACGTGTTTTATTACATGATTTGTACCTACAATATTATGTTATTTTCATTTCACTCATTTAGAATTTTTTTAATGAAAACATGCTAAAGAATTACTGAAAATTGTTAATTCCTAAAATTCATAAAATGATTAAAATCTTTTGGAAACTTTAAATAATAAAAGTTAAAAATATCATAATATAAGAAATCTAAATTCTAAACTGATATAATAAAGTTGAACAGGATAAGGTGATTAAAAAGACAAAATTAAACGACATGTTGTAAATCTTATTAAATGGATATGAATCTAGTATTCATTTTTTGTTCATTAGGACATTCTAAAAAAACTCAGGTAAAATCACAATGAATAAAATAATGTAAAATAAATCTAAAAACTTTCTAAAGGATAGAGACAGATTATACCTAACTACCAGTGTGTGATAAACAGAGTTAATGTGGTTAATTTAAACTACTTGTAGTTTAGTTTTAACCACACTGTATTTCGCTTTAACCACACTGTATTTCACTCTAACCACACTGTATTTCACTCTAACCACAATGTATTTCACTCTAACCACACTGTAATTCACTTTAACCACACTGTATTTCACTTTAACCACACTGTATTTCATTCTAACCACACTGTATTTCACTTTAACCACACTGTATTTCACTCTAACCACACTGTATTTCACTCTAACCACACTGTATCTCACTCTAACCACACTGTATTTCACTCTAACCACACTGTATTTCACTCTAACCACACTGTATTTCACTCTAACCACACTGTATTTCACTCTAACCACACTGTATTTCACTCTAACCACACTGTATTTCACTCTTACCACACTGTATTTCACTCTAACCACACTGTATTTCACTCTAACCACACTGTATTTCACTTTAACCACACTGTATTTCACTCTAACCACACTGTATTTCACTCTAACCACACTGTATTTCGCTTTAACCACACTGTATTTCACTTTAACCACACTGTATTTCACTCTAACCACACTGTATTTCACTCTAACCACACTGTATTTCACTCTAACCACACTGTATTTCACTTTAACCACACTGTATTTCATTCTAACCACACTGTATTTCACTCTAACCACACTGTATTTCACTCTAACCACACTTTATTTCACTTTAACCACACTGTATTTCACTCTAACCACACTGTATTTCACTTCAAACACACTGTATTTCACTCTAACCACACTGTATTTCACTCTAACCACACTGTATTTCACTTTAACCACACTGTATTTCACTCTAACCACACTGTATCTCACTTTAACCACACTGTATTTCACTCTAACCACACTGTATTTCACTTTAACCACACTGTATTTCATTCTAACCACACTGTATTTCACTTTAACCACACTGTATTTCACTCTAACCACACTGTATTTCACTTTAACCACACTGTATTTCACTCTAACCACACTGTATTTCACTTTAACCACACTGTATTTCATTCTAACCACACTGTATTTCACTCTAACCACACTGTATTTCACTCTAACCACACTGTATTTCACTCTAACCACACTGTATTTCACTCTAACCACACTGTATCTCACTCTAACCACACTGTATTTCACTCTAACCACACTGTATCTCACTCTAACCACACTGTATTTCTTTCTAACCACACTGTATTTCACTCTAACCACACTGTATTTCACTCTAACCACACTGTATTTCACTCTAACCACACTGTATTTCACTCTAACCACACTGTATCTCACTCTAACCACATTGTATTTCACTCTAACCACACTGTATCTCACTCTAACCACACTGTATTTCATTCTAACCACACTGTATTTCACTCTAACCACACTGTATTTCACTCTAACCACACTGTATTTCACTCTAACCACACTGTATCTCACTCTAACCACACTGTATTTCACTCTAACCACACTGTATTTCACTCTAACCACACTGTATTTCACTCTAACCACACTGTATTTCACTCTAACCACACTGTATTTCACTCTAACCACACTGTATTTCACTCAAACCACACTGTATTTCATTCTAACCACACTGCATTTCACTCTAACCACACTGTATTTCACTCTAACCACACTGTATTTCACTCTAACCACACTGTATTCCACTTTAACCACACTGTATTTCATTCTAACCACACTGTATTTCACTCTAACCACACTGTATTTCACTCAAACCACACTGTATTTCATTCTAACCACACTGTATTTCACTCTAACCACACTGTATATCACTCTAACCACACTGTATTTCACTTTAACCACACTGTATTTCACTCTAACCACACTGTATTTCACTCTAACCACACTGTATTTCACTTTAACCACACTGTATTTCACTCTAACCACACTGTATTTCACTTTAACCACACTGTATTTCACTTCAACCACACTGTATTTCACTCTAACCACACTGTATTTCACTCTAACCACACTGTATTTCACTTTAACCACACTGTATTTCACTTTAACCACACTGTATTTCACTCTAACCACACTGTATTTCACTTTAACCACGTACACTGTATTTCACTTTAACCACACTGTATTTCACTTTAACCACACTGTATTTCACTCTAACCACACTGTATTTCACTCTAACCACACTGTATCTCACTCTAACCACATTGTATTTCACTCTAACCACACTGTATCTCACTCTAACCACACTGTATTTCATTCTAACCACACTGTATTTAACTCTAATTACACTGTATTTCACTTCAACCACACTGTATTTCACTCTAACCACACTGTATTTCACTCTAACCACACTGTATCTCACTCTAACCACACTGTATTTCATTCTAACCACACTGTATTTAACTCTAATTACACTGTATTTCACTCTAACCACACTGTATCTCACTCTAACCACACTGTATTTCATTCTAACCACACTGTATTTAACTCTAATTACACTGTATTTCACTCTAACCACACTGTATTTCACTCTAACCACACTGTATTCCACTTTAACCACACTGTATTTCATTCTAACCACACTGTATTTCACTCTAACCACACTGTATTTCACTCTAACCACACTGTATTTCACTCTAACCACACTGTATTTCACTCTAACCACACTGTATTTCACTTTAACCACACTGTATTTCACTCTAACCACACTGTATTTCACTTCAACCACACTGTATTTCACTCTAACCACACTGTATTTCACTCTAACCACACTGTATTTCACTCTAACCACACTGTATTTCACTCTAACCACACTGTATCTCACTCTAACCACACTGTATTTCATTCTAACCACACTGTATTTAACTCTAATTACACTGTATTTCACTCTAACCACACTGTATTTCACTTTAACCACACTGTATTTCACTTCAACCACACTGTATTTCACTCTAACCACACTGTATTTCACTCTAACCACACTGTATTTCACTCTAACCACACTGTATTTCACTCTAACCACACTGTATCTCACTCTAACCACACTGTATCTCACTCTAACCACACTGTATTTCATTCTAACCACACTGTATTTAACTCTAATTACACTGTATTTCACTTCAACCACACTGTATTTCACTCTAACCACACTGTATTTCACTCTAACCACACTGTATTTCATTCTAACCACACTGTATTTCACTCTAACCACACTGTATTTCATTCTAACCACACTGTATTTCACTCTAACCACACTGTATTTCACTCTAACCACACTGTATTTCACTCTAACCACACTGTATTTCACTTTAACCACACTGTATTTCACTCTAACCACACTGTATTTCACTCTAACCACACTGTATCTCACTCTAACCACACTGTATTTCACTCTAACCACACTGTATTTCACTCTAACCACACTGTATCTCACTCTAACCACACTGTATTTCATTCTAACCACACTGTATTTCACTCTAACCACACTGTATTTCACTCTAACCACACTGTATTTCACTCTAACCACACTGTATTTCACTCTAACCACACTGTATTTCACTCTAACCACACTGTATCTCACTCTAACCACACTGTATTTCACTCTAACCACACTGTATTTCACTCTAACCACACTGTATTTCATTCTAACCACACTGTATTTCACTCTAACCACACTGTATCTCACTCTAACCACACTGTATTTCATTCTAACCACACTGTATTTCACTCTAACCACACTGTATTTCACTTTAACCACACTGTATTTCACTTTAACCACACTGTATTTCACTCTAACCACACTGTATTTCACTCTAACCACACTGTATCTCACTCTAACCACACTGTATTTCACTCTAACCACACTGTATCTCACTCTAACCACACTGTATTTCATTCTAACCACACTGTATTTCACTCTAACCACACTGTATTTCACTCTAACCACACTGTATTTCACTCTAACCACACTGTATTTCACTCTAACCACACTGTATTTCACTCTAACCACACTGTATCTCACTCTAACCACACTGTATTTCACTCTAACCACACTGTATCTCACTCTAACCACACTGTATTTCATTCTAACCACACTGTATTTCACTCTAACCACACTGTATTTCACTCTAACCACACTGTATTTCACTCTAACCACACTGTATCTCACTCTAACCACACTGTATTTCACTCTAACCACACTGTATTTCACTCTAACCACACTGTATTTCACTCTAACCACACTGTATTTCACTCTAACCACACTGTATTTCACTCTAACCACACTGTATTTCACTCTTACCACACTGTATTTCACTCTAACCACACTGTATTTCACTCTAACCACACTGTATTTCACTTTAACCACACTGTATTTCACTCTAACCACACTGTATTTCGCTTCAACCACACTGTATTTCACTTTAACCACACTGTATTTCACTTTAACCACACTGTATTTCACTCTAACCACACTGTATTTCACTCTAACCACACTGTATTTCACTCTAACCACACTGTACTTCACTCTAACCACACTGTATTTCACTCTAACTATCAATACATTCCTTATTCATTTCCCATTCATAAATTACACTTTCTTCGGTTGTATCTTTTTGCTGAGTTTTTTGTGCAATTCATCTCCATGTTGTAACTCTGTTTGCGATTTCTCTTCACTGATTCTTTTCTTGCTTCATTCAATTTTTCTATTGGAGGAGATTTAAATAAATATGGAGTATTACAATTTGTGTTAGATTTGTAATTCATCGATGAGTAAACGTTAATGCGTTAGAAAAAATGTTAGTGTGTTAGAAAAAACGTTAGTGTGGTAGAAGGAACGTTAGTGTGGTAGAAAAAACATTAGTGTGGTAGAAGGAACGTTAGTGTGGTAGAAAAAACGTTAGTGTGGTAGAAGGAACGTTATTGTGTGAAAAAACGTTAGTGTGTTAGAAAAAAGTTTAGTGTGTTAGAAAAAACGTTAGTGTGTTAGAAAAACGTTAGTGTGGTAACAAAACGTTAGTGTTTTAGAAAAAACGTTAGTGTGGTAGAAAAAACGTTAGTGTGGTGAAAAAAAAATCACCGAAAAAAATAATATCTGAAATTGAAGAATTATTTTTCTCTTAAAATTAATGAACTCATATTGCATGTAACTTACTTCAAATAATGTGCTGGATGTATTTTATCAGGTACATTTACAGTTTCTCCTTATCTATAACATAAACATATATTTTGCCCTCATATGAATAATAATAATAATAATTTTCAACAAAATCACATAAATATATCATAGTTTCAATTCAATTGTTAATTCACTGAAATCATTTCATAATTAATAACATTTTGAAGATTTTTGGAAAATAAAAAGTACGACTCATCCAATTTTTAGAATGTTCTTCAGTGTCATAATCTTAAGATAATTAATTAAAGTTTAAGAATTATAGCTTTTCCAGCTTTTCCTCACCACAATAACTGTTCATTTCAAACCTAATTTATTTTGCCATTTTCTAAAGCTATCAAAACAGTTAATGGAGATATATAATGTATGTACCTATTAAAGTACCTACCCATTAATTTACTGTGCAAAGTATAGTTGGAAACTTTATTGTAAGTAGACTTTAATTTGGTAATTCATTTCAGGGAGAATAATTTGGTACACAGTTTTGAAAAATAAAATAAATAGTTACTATATTTAAAATACATAGTTACTATATTTAAAATACACAGTTACTATATTTAAAATATATATAGTTACTATATTTAAAATACACAGTTACTATATTTAAAATATATAGTTAGTATATTTAAAATATATAGTTTCTATATTTAAAATACACAGTTACTATATTTAAAATACACAGTTACTATATTTAAAATATATAGTTATAGTATATTTAAAATATATAGTTTCTATATTTAAAATACACAGTTACTATATTTAAAATACACAGTTACTATATTTAAAATATATAGTTAGTATATTTAAAATATATAGTTTCTATATTTAAAATACACAGTTACTATATTTAAAATATATAGTTAGTATATTTAAAATATATAGTTTCTATATTTAAAATACACAGTTACTATATTTAAAATATATAGTTAGTATATTTAAAATATATAGTTACTATATTTAAAATACACAGTTACTATATTTAAAATATATAGTTAGTATATTTAAAATATATAGTTACTATATTTAAAATACACAGTTACTATATTTAAAATATATAGTTAGTATATTTAAAATATATAGTTACTATATTTAAAATACACAGTTACTATATTTAAAATATATAGTTACTATATATAAAATTCATAGTTACTATATTTAAAATTCATAGTTACTATATTTAAAATACATAGTTACTATATTTAAAATGCATAGTTACTATATTTAAAATATATAGTTACTATATTTAAAATTCATATAGTTACTATATTTGAAATACATAGTTACTATATTTAAAATATATAGTTACTATATATAAAATTCATAGTTACTATATTTAAAATACCTAGTTACTATACTTAAAATACATAGTTACTATATTTAAAATATATAGTTACTATATTTAAAATTCATATAGTTACTATATTTGAAATACATAGTTACTATATTTAAAATATATAGTTACTATATATAAAATTCATAGTTACTATATATAAAATACATAGTTACTATATTTAAAATACATAGTTACTATATTTAAAATAACTAGTTACTATACTTAAAATACACATAGTTACTATATTTTATGTACAATATACTTTTATTTTTAGAGTACACCTTTTTAACAAAATTAGAATTCACTTCAATTATAATCGATTTTTATTATAATTAAAATAGATTTTTTTCATAAAACATATTTTTTCAAATGGTGCCAATTAATTTATTTCATTTAATATAGTAAATAGCTCCTTACTCACCATATGGTTAATTAGCTTCGTTGACATATGGTAACAGTTACCCAGGTAACTTTCTAGAGCTGTTTCTAAATCTAATTACCGTGCTTTATTTCATACCTGTAAACTTTTATTGACATTACGTAACTTATTAATTAAATAAAAGCGTTAATGTGATGATGTTACTCAGGTAACATATCATCATATCAACATGTATCATATATCAAATCATTACTGTTTAAATTTTGATTATGTATATTATTTTTTGCAATATTTGATACTTTTTTAAACGCTACTTGCAGTTTTAGAGGATAGCGCTAGGGTTATGCTCTTCAACTACGAGGTCTTAGATTTTGTGTTAGGTATTTACTATCACCTCTTCATTTTCCTCTTCAATCCCTGAGTGCAGCCACCGGTGCTTGTGTCCCATTAAATCACATTCCTTGAAGGCTGCAATAGCGTAGTAGCTTTCTGGCATTCACGAGCTTTGCCAACAACGAATGATAGGTGACTTCATTCATGGAGTCACTTTCCTCTAAAACTGCTTCTTATATCATTTTATAATAGTCTTATATTTAAATCAAACATTTCACCCCTATTTATTTACCTACTATATTATATTACATCATAATATGCAATTCACTGCGCAAATAACTAACATTCTTAAATACAAACCAGACTATGTCAAGAATCCAGTTCGATGCATCGGAAAAGATCAACATTCTTCGGGAAAATGAAAGTGCTGCATGAATCATGCTCTGGAATTGAACCCCTGCATGATATCTTATTAATTCTGCATGAATTATTCTAAGAGGTGATTCCAGCACGGGAATTAACCCCTGTCTACCCTCTATAGAATATTATGCCTCTTATTTAATTTGTACCAAGCTGTGAAAATGAGCAATGAAACGTACCTTCCCCTTCAGATTTTCACTATTTCATTGAATGAAAATATAAAATGATCACCATTGAGTTGTGTAATATAAAAAAATGATCACCATTGAGTTGTGTAATAAAAAAATGATCACCATTACGTTATAATAATGAAAAAATGATCACCATTGAGTTGTTATAATAAAAAATGATCACCATTACGTTATAATAATGAAAAAATGATCACCATTGAGTTGTTATAATAAAAAATGTTCACCATTGAGTTGTGTAATAAAAAATGATCACTATTACGTTATAATAATGAAAAAAAGGATCTCGTATTGAGTTGTTATAATAAAAATTATTACCATTGAGTTACAATGTAAATAATCACCATATTGAGTTGTAATATGAAAAGGATCACTATTGAGTTTTAATATTAAAATGGTAACCAATGAGTTACAATGATGGAGAATGATCACCATATCGTTACAATAATAAAAATAATCACCATATCGTTACAATAATAAAAATAATCACCATTGAGATACAAAGGAAAATTATATTGAAAATAAAGTTCCTATAGGAAAAATAAATTATTGAGTATCAATTAGATTGTAATTTCATATTATTAATAATAATATGTTAACAAATATAATTATCTAATATCAAGCTTCTATGGATTTATTATTTAATTTTCTTCAATAAATATATCTAGCAATTCAGACATAACAAATATTCATTGATTCTTCAATAACTATATTATGTCGAATACATTAATACAGATTACTCATCGAATGATAGTAAATATATAGATAGAAAATGTTTATGTAAAGGTTAATATATTGTAAAATGCATTATACATTAATATTATCAGCGGGTAACAAATAGTTATGGGTGACATTATATGTAGTTATATACACTCAGAGAAATTCTGATGCACTCAGGTGTTTCGAGCTCACCCTATGGCTTTGGCTCTAAAGCGAGACACTTTAGTGCATCAAACTATAGTTTGGATGCACTAAAGTGCATCAGTTCTATGCACTTTAGTGCCTTAGCTATAGGTTTGTTTAAATGACGAGGAAATTATTTCTTCCTCATCATTTTAACAAACTTATAGCTAAGACACTAAAGTGCATCGAACAGATGCACTTTAGTGCATACAAACTATAGTTTGGTGCACAAAAGTGTCTCGCTTTAGAGACAAAGCCTTAGGGTGAACTCGAAACACCTGGGTGCATCAGTTGGAGTTGTTTATTTTCCTCAGTGTAGGTTAGATTGCGTTATTCTGACCATAGCGCAATTTCTTACAATTATTTTGATATAAATATAGTGACAGTTCGATATATACCTAAGTGTCATTTAGGGTGATTATTTTCAGTTCCATATTTCAATAAAGGAACAGTTTTATTTTTAAATTCACCATTGAATGTAGAAAGCAACTGTATGAGAATATCCGTAGTTGTACGCGTGTAAGGGAATATTTCCCGTAGAGTTACGAATCTTCCTGTAGAGTTAAATATGCATGTAAAGCTTCGCACTACATTCACTTGTAAATAAATGAATAAATATGCTGTTTCTTTATTGAAATAAGTGTTAAAACAATTAAAGTTCAATTAGTTATAAAAAAGATTTATATGAGATTGCTCAGAAAACAGTAGAAAAATGATATCTACGTATCTACGATAAAATTTAGGTTTAAATTCAATTGAGCAATCATCTAGCCATCGTTCTTCATGAAAAACTAAAAAAGACATTCACAAGAGTGGCACCAAGAGGATTTCCCATACCTACACCATCAAATTGGGAAAATAACTTACCATTGAAAAGGAAGAGGACATTCTTAACACCGAGCTCAAGTAACTGCTTGAAGAAACAGGAAGACAAACTGGGAGACACCATTGGGTCCGAGTAGAGAGAAGTGGTAGCAATTTCGATGGTTTCATCCAAAGGCTACAAACCATTACTAACTAATATATAAAATAAATTCTATGAAACACTACAGAATTTGAGACAGGATGACAATATTATCATTTTAAAAGAAGATGAAGGGAATGGTGACTTTTGAACTAAACTGATTACAACCAGAAAATAAATACTATTTTAGAAGATAAATCAAAATTTAGTAATGTACAAGAAGATTGGTTGAAAGAAATAATCTAACAAGAAGACAAAATTAACAGGCAAGCTACTAAATTAAATAATGATCAATATGACTTATCTACAATGTTCAGGATCTAAACCAGGAGTACTTTATGGACTACCAAAAGTACACAAAATTGGGGCACCACTACGATCTATTCTTTCAGCTATATACACTTCAGTACACAATACTGCAAAGTGTATCCTATACCATTACTAAAACCCATCACCACCAATCAGCACACAGTTCAGAACTAGGTCTCTTTTCTATAAGAAATCACTAAACTCAAGAAATGAAACTCGTTTTTTATGGCTAGCCTTGACATCAAGTCTCTGTTCACCGCTATACCTTTGGATGAAACCATTGGTGTCTCCCAGTTTGTCTTCCTGTTTCTTCAAGCAGTTCCTTGAGCTCGCTGTTAAGAATGTCCTCTTCCTTTTCAATGGTAAGTTATTTTCCCAATTTGAGGGTGTAGGTATGGGAAATCCTCTTGGTGCCACTCTTGCCAATGCCTTTTTTATGTTTTCATGAAGAACGATGGTTAGATGATTGCCCAATTAAATTTGAACCTAAATTTTTTCGTAGATATGTAGATGATATTTTTTTACTGTTTTCTGACCAATCAAAGTAAACACCCATTGCGCCATTTTATATATGTAAGGATTTCAATCAATGAAATCAAAACCCGCAACTTGTGATTTAATGCAATGTATTAGTTTTATACAACCGAGTTGTATAACAGAAAAGCAAATTGAGATCTTTTCACGAATATATTTAATCTCCAATTTTCTTCCCCATGAATATGATGAGAGAAGATGGCACTAAAGACATCATCTCTGCAGACACTGAGTTAACAAAGATATTTTCCACTGACTGAACTGTTGAAAAGAACTTTGGTTTGAGTATCCGTTTGGATTTTGTTCGCCAGTTCTTCAAAAGTTTGGAGGTTTGCCGAAAAGAAACTCGTACAGAATCACTCCAAGAGACCACAAAAAACCCTGACGCTGTAGTTCTTATACGGGAAGATTTCTGGTGCATTGTAAAGAGGACAGCCTTTGGCCTTAGGCCCCCTTCACACTTGCGTTTCTCAACGACGCCTTTAAAAAAATGCTCATGGCAAAAAGTTTAGCTTGCGCCTTTTTTCACCAGCATTTGTTCTAACGAAGGTGTGAAGGGGGCCTAAGGCTGTCCTCTTTACAAAGCACCAGAAATCTTCACGTAGAAGAACTACAGCGTCAAGGTTTTTTGTGGTCTCTTGAAGTGATTCTGTACGAGTTTCTTTTCGGCAAACCTCCAAACTTTTGAAGATCTGGCGAACAAAATCCAAACGGATACTCAAACCAAAGTTCTTTTCAACAGTTCAGTCAGTGGAAATTATCTATCAGACTATCTTTATTAACTCAGTGTCTGCAGAGATGATGTCTTTAGTGCTATCTTCTCTTATTCAGGTGGAAGAAAATTAAAATTTGCTGAGTAAACATATTCGAGAAAAATTAACATTTTGGTTTTCTTTTATACAACTCGGTATCCAAGTTACATAACTTTTATATTGTATTAAATAACAAGTTGCAGGTTTTGACAACATTAAATTACATCTTTGAAGATTTAAAGTGTCACAGTGAGAGTTTCCTTTAATTGTTTTATCTCTTATTTCAATAAAAGACAGTTTATTCATAAATTCACCAGTGAGTAGTAAGCAATTGTGCGTACATAAAACTCTATAGGAATATTCGTAGCTGTTCCGGGATATACACCTAACTACGGTAATATGTAACTTTACGGTACTTACCATATTTGCTTAACGTTGAACACAAATATTCTGTTGTTTAACATAATGTATTTTATGTTTTTCAAACAACATTGGACTTAAATTAATTTTCATATCACATATTTTACATCTTCCACCAAAAAGTTACGTACATCAATCAGATGGTGTGTGAATTTGGGTTTTATATTTATTATTATTTCGTTATCTATTCTTTTACTCACATTTTTTCGGAAAAAAATGAGTTTATTACATAAAGTTATAGAACTAAGGTCTACGATCATTATTCCGCAAACTGCATACAATTTGGTTCAGTATATATTTTATTATTTGCTTTTAAAGTTTTTTAATACTCTGTGAGCAACAATCGAGCGAATCTCCAACCTGACGTTGAGAAGGAAGATTGTACACTCTTTGTTTGATTTCAAATTTAGATTTTTAAACAAACAATGCGTTTTTGGCTTTCTTTTAAGATATTAATTGTTTCTAAAAGTTTAATTTAAACCTTTAAACGAATAATAAATAAATTTATTATACCAAATACCTAGTTGACAATCAAAACAAATGAAACAATGAAACAAATTTATTGAGGAGTAAAAGAAACATAATATACATTAAAAGAATTAAAAGTAGGTATTACGTGTATACTTATTCAAGCCCTTTTATAAATTCCTGCATATTGCAGGACCTTTTCGGGCAAGTTTGGATACTATTGGTAATATGAAAAATAAAGCTAGGATAATTAAATGTTAAATGGATAAAGAGTAAATGAAAATTAAAAAAATAAGGCTATTAAAGATGCATGTTAAATGGATAAAGAGTAAATGAAAATTAGAAAATAAGGCTATTATAGATGCATGTTAAATGGATAAAGAGTAAATGAAAATTAGAAAATAAGGCTATTATAGATGCATGTTAAATGGATAAAGAGTAAATGAAAATTAGAAAATAAGGCTATTATAGATGCATGTTAAATGGATAAAGAGTAAATGAAAATTAAAAAATAAGGCTATTATAGATAAATGTTAAATGGATAAAGAGCAAATGAAAATTAAAAAATAAGGCTATTATAGATAACTGTTAAATGGATAAAGGATAGATGGAACACAAGGATGAGTGTTAATATGTACATACAGTTTTATAATTAAAATGTTCGCCTATATGATAAACTACAAAAAAATACATTCCAGTAATCGCAAAAACATATCAAAAAATACATATTTTCGAGGCTATGATGTTTCAACATATTGGTCAATCAGATAACTCTTCAATGACCGTTTAAATATTGCAACTGAAGGAGAGTTCTTTATTTGAGGTGGCAATGCATTCCAAAATTTCGGACCACTAAAACTAATACTATGTCTTGACAGTGTGAGTCTGGGATAATGAACAACTGGATCATTAGCCTGTCTAGTTCTATAATGATAATCAGGGAGCCTAAATGAGGATAAGTTTTTATACATGTAGACGCCAAGCAGAAATTTATGAACATCACGCACCTTCAGTATATTAGTACGAACAAAAAGGGGATTGGTGTGCGCTAAAAACTCACTTCCCGTTATAATTCTAATTACTTTCTTCTGTAACATTCCTATAGTATTGAGATGACTATCATACGTTTCACCCCACACTAAGTTACAGTACAATATATATGGGTAGAATAAACTGTAATATACTGAGATTAAGGACTTTTGCGGCATAAACTGACTCAACCTATATAAGATACCAACAACTTTAGATAACTTACTCGAAAGAGAATTCAAATGAATATTGAACTTCAGCCTGCTATCCAGATCCACCCCCAGAAACCTTGTACTGCAACAAAAGTCAATCCTTGCTTCATTAATAAAGATGTTAGATTGAACAAGACTTGATGAGAGGACATTTGAAAATAGGAGCAAATTAGTTTTTGCGGCATTTAAGGATAGCCTATTCGCAAAAGTCCACGAAGACAATTTTTCAAGATGTACATTTAGGGAATTTGTAAGACTAATATAATCTTCGTGGGTTGCGGTTAGCGTAGTATCATCAGCAAAGAGGGTAGTTTTTAAATCAGGAAAAACACTTGGGAGTTCATTTACGTAAATAAGGTATAATAAGGGTCCTAGTACGCTTCCTTGAGGAACACCACTCGAAACTCGCAACTCTTCAGAAAAGGATGACCCAATTTTGACACGCTGCCTACGTCCCGACAAATACGAAGCAAACCATTTGTGGGCCAAACCGCGTACACCATATAGATTCAATTTATCAAGTAAAATATTATGGTTAACTGTATCAAAAGCCTTGCTGAAGTCTATGAAAACGCTTACAGCATGCTTTTTGTTATCTAAGCAGTCATACAAATAATCGGTATAATTCAACAACGCATCTACTGTTGATAAACCCTTCCTAAAGCCGTATTGATCAGGAGTTATAATGTTGAATTTAACAAAGAAATCCATCAGTCTCACTGCTAAACACTTTTCAATTATTTTGCTAAATAGAGGTAACAGAGAAATTGGGCGATAGTTCCCGACATCAGTCACTTCACCCTTCTTGTGAATAGGAACTACAACAGCAGATTTAAATATATCGGGAAACACGCCATTCTTCAGTGACATGTTAATAATTTTCGAAAAATGAGCACCAACCATCCCACTAACTGACTTCAAAACGCTAGTAGAAATTGTATCAATATTATTTTTTTTATTTTTTAAAGACTTTATGATCAATTCACATTCGCCACGAGTCACAGGACTTAGGAAGATGGAAGATTGTATGTTAAAATTGACATAATGAAGAGGAGATTCGTTAATAACTGGAATAGATCTATCAATATTTGCAGATATACTAGAAAAATATGAGTTAAATAATCGAGAGATGTCATCAGATTGTGTGATTTCAACTCCATCATAAATAATACTCTCAACTGCACATTTTTTTTTGCTATAAGAGATAATCTTTGTAATCGCCTTCCAAGTCCTTCCAACATCACTACTGCATCCATCAAAAACATTACGGTAGTGCTCCTTCTTTGCTTTTTTAACTAACACGTTCACTCTATTCCTAATAATTTTATTTTCTGACTCACTGATAAGTCCCAATTTGAACCGTTTAAACGCAATAGACTTTTCCTTAATTTTATCCAGAATAGAAGGTGTGAGCCATGGTTTTGAGAAACGCTTTCTTCCAATATATTTGATTTTTAAGGGGAAACAAGAACAATACAGTTCATTTAAACGCTTCAAGTAATTTACACAAACAACATCCACGTCATCAGATAAAAACAAAGAATCCCAATCTTCTCGCTCCACACGCCTAAAAAAGTTCTCCTTATTACCATCATTGACTAAACGAAAACATATTTTTATTTTATCATCAGAACACACTCCACCATTCGCAAGGAACGAAATGAAAGTTGGACAATGATCAGTTCCGTCATACAAAATGATACCTGACTTCACCATCTCTGCGGAGCTTGCAGTAATCCATATATGATCTAATAGGGAAGGAAGTTGATTTAACAATGCTGGAGGAAAGCGAGTGGGCTCTGTTATAATAGGTAAAAGATGAAACGAATGCATCACAGTGGAAAACTCAGTAACATTCGCGCTATAGAGATCGAGCAAATTAATATTAAAATCCCCCAAGATACAAATATTCATATTCGAGGACAAACCATTCACCACATCACTCAACTGTGCAATAAATTCAGGGATAGTTCCCGAATGAGGTCTATACACAGCCAGAATAATGTATTTGATGCCCCCGACATATATCTCAACTGTACACGACTCCATAACATCTGAGCTTATGCATAATTCACTCACCCTCCTAACCTTTATAGACTCGCTACAAAATACTGACACTCCCCCACCCCGCCTCTCACTTCGAAAAGTGTGGAATGACTCGTACCCATCCACATTCACTGCAGTAGAAAGCCATGTCTCAGTGAGTACTAAAATATCAGGATACGAATGTAGAGAAGACAACATTGCTTCAAAAGTGTCAAAGTTTTTGTTAAAGCTTCTTATATTGTAATTGATCACAGTAAATGCTTCCTCTGGTGTAGAATCATTATATTCATTAACAGTATAATATTGGGATTGGGTATTTTCCTCCGGGCGAACGTGATCAAATAAATTAAGATCAGGGTCGACGTCATTTAAATTTACAGAGCCCAGGGCATGGTTAGAGTAGGCAGGGCGTGGTTAGAGTAGGCAGAGACACAAAACCTAAGAGCAGAAGGAGAAGCACGGGACTCGAGAGTAGAAGACAGAGCAGATACAAGAGACTTCGGAGCAGCAGACACAAAAGCGAGAGGGCAGTGGAACACCAGAGTAACATAAGGCACCACAGGGTAGCAAAACACAGTAAAATCAGGCACCACAAAGTAGCGGAAATCGCAACATTAGGGTATTGTTCTTGTGCACCCGGAAGTACAAGATGAGATAGTTAGTAGCACAGGAGACAGGTGAGTAGCACAGGAGACAGGTGAGCAGCACAGGAGACAGGTGAGTAGCAGAGGAGACAGGTGAGTAGCAGAGGAGACAGGTGAGTAGCACAGGAGACAGGTGAGTAGCACAGGAGACAGGTGAGTAGCACAGGAGAGAGGTGAGTAGCACAGGAGACAGGTGAGTAGCACCTGTTGTACAAATGGTGTACAACATTCTTGTTCTTCAGACTGAAAATTAGAAAGTCGGAGGTAAAGTAGGTTTTGTAAAATTTGGATAATAAAAATCTTTAAAAGCATATAAAATTAAAAATATGCTACCAAATTTTATGGGGTTTGCAGCAAAATGATAAGAAACATTAGCCTCGTTGATTTAAGCAATAAAAAAATTTAACTCTCACCTTTAACCTTTAACTCTCACTCAGTATAGGTGAGTAATTAATAGATACTTAGACTTCTATAATTATTGTGCTACATTTAACAAACAGCAATTTTATGCTCTATGAAATAATTTTGGTAGTAGGGTACTAAGTTCCAAGTTATTGGTTTGTTCTACAATTTCGTACACGTCAGAAAAAAATATAATAATAATTATTTAACTTCTATTCTAATCATGAATACAAATTGATAAATAACGATTGTTATATAAAGATTTTCACGTGTTCGAAAATATGGAACCGTGCGATAACACGGAACTAACCCTAAAATACGACATGTTGAATTTCTGAACCAATTGCTTCTAATAACCTTATCTGGATTATAATATTGATGTTTTTTTAGTTACCGTGAAATAATCACATAAATTTGTCTCCGTTTTCTATGTCTACGAATGGTTCTTATTTCGAAACTTGGCACAAAAATAAGTACCACCATGGCTTACTTAATTAAATGATATAATTTAGTAAGCCATGGTACCACTTTTGTTCAAGCGAGACCTGCTTGTACTACAAAAAACTACCATCGAATTCAAATAGAATTTCGTATGTTTTATACCTTCGTATGAAATATTTGTTATGATGGAACAAAGTAACAAAGTATTCAAATTGTTTATTCAAAATTAGATGATTACAATAAATATTATGCATGAATATGTGCAAAAAAATCAAACTCTGAGCCCAATCAAGTTTTAAATTATATAAATAAATAAATTATTACTATAACAACATTTCCTTGTATATAATTAATCAGTAACTCCTTTGGAAGAAGGAAAGCATTCAAAGAAATAGAAAATATCACGCAAGATACATAGGGCAAGTTCCGAGTTTTAGATTGTATAGGAAAAATATATTATATAACGTTTAAGAAAACTATTATTGAATAATTATAATGAATTTGAATCTAACAGTAGCTAATGAATGCATTATTTCATTTTTGTTGGTTAAGAAATAATCGTACGTCTCAATTAATCACATGATTTGCACTCATTAAGTGATATTTTGTCACATTTATTCTGACTATTGTCTTCATTGTTCTTGTCTATTGTCTTCATTGTTCTTGTCTATTGTCTTCATTGTTCTTGTCTATTGTCTTCATTGTTCTTGACTATTGTCTTCATTGTTCTTGACTATTGTCTTCATTGTTCTGGACTATTGTCTTCATTGTTCTGGACTATTGTCTTCCTTGTTCTTGACTATTGTCTTCATTGTTCTTGACCATTGTCTTCATTGTTCTTGACCATTGTCTTCATTGTTCTTGACCATTGTCTTCATTGTTCTTGACAATTGTCTTCATTGTTCTTGACCATTGTCTTCATTGTTCTTGACCATTGTCTTCATTGTTCTTGACCATTGTCTTCATTGTTCTTGACCATTGTCTTCATTGTTCTTGACCATTGTCTTCATTGTTCTCGACTATTGTCTTCATTGTTCTCGACTATTGTCTTCATTGTTCTCGACTATTGTCTTCATTGTTCTTGACTATTGTCTTCATTGTTCTTGACTATTGTCTTCATTGTTCTTGACTATTGTCTTCATTGTTCTTGACTATTGTCTTCATTGTTCTTGACTATTGTCTCCATTGTTCTTGACTATTGTCTTCATTGTTCTTGACTATTGTCTTCCTTGTTCTTGACTATTGCCTTCTTTGTTCTTGACTATTGTCTTCATTGTTCTTGACTATTGTCTTCATTGTTCTTGACTATTGTCTTCATTGTTCTTGACTATTGTCTTCATTGTTCTTGACTATTGTCTTCATTGTTCTCGACTATTGTCTTCATTGTTCTCGACTATTGTCTTCATTGTTCTCGACCATTGTCTTCATTGTTCTCGACCATTGTCTTCATTGTTCTTGACCATTGTCTTCATTGTTCTCGACTATTGTCTTCATTGTTCTTGACTATTGTCTTCATTGTTCTTGACCATTGTCTTCATTGTTCTTGACTATTGTCTTCATTGTTCTCGACTATTGTCTTCATTGTTCTCGACTATTGTCTTCATTGTTCTCGACTATTGTCTTCATTGTTCTCGACCATTGTCTTCATTGTTCTCGACCATTGTCTTCATTGTTCTCGACCATTGTCTTCATTGTTCTTGACCATTGTCTTCATTGTTCTTGACTATTGTCTTCATTGTTCTTGTCTATTGTCTACATTGTTCTTGACTATTGTCTTCATTGTTCTTGACTATTGTCTTCATTGTTCTTGACTATTGTCTTCATTGTTCTCGACTATTGTCTTCATTGTTCTCGACTATTGTCTTCATTGTTCTCGACCATTGTCTTCATTGTTCTCGACCATTGTCTTCATTGTTCTCGACCATTGTCTTCATTGTTCTCGACCATTGTCTTCATTGTTCTTGACCATTGTCTTCATTGTTCTCGACTATTGTCTTCATTGTTCTCGACTATTGTCTACATTGTTCTCGACTATTGTCTTCATTGTTCTTGACTATTGTCTTCATTGTTCTTGACTATTGTCTTCATTGTTCTTGACTATTGTCTTCATTGTTCTTGACTATTGTCTTCATTGTTCTTGACTATTGTCTTCATTGTTCTTGACTATTGTCTTCATTGTTCTTGACTATTGTCTTCATTATTCTTGACTATTGTCTTCATTGTTCTTGACTATTGTCTTCTTTGTTCTTGACTATTGTCTTCATTGTTCTTGACTATTGTCTACATTGTTCTTGACTATTGTCTTCATTGTTCTTGACTATTGTCTTCATTGTTCTTGACTATTGTCTACATTGTTCTTGACTATTGTCTTCATTGTTCTTGACTATTGTCTTCATTGTTCTTGACTATTGTCTTCATTGTTCTTGACTATTGTCTTCATTGTTCTTGACTATTGTCTTCATTATTCTTGACTATTGTCTTCATTGTTCTTGACTATTGTCTTCATTGTTCTTGACTATTGTCTACATTGTTCTTGACTATTGTCTTCATTGTTCTTGACTATTGTCTTCATTGTTCTTGACTATTGTCTACATTGTTCTTGACTATTGTCTTCATTGTTCTTGACTATTGTCTTCATTGTTCTTGACTATTGTCTTCATTGTTCTTGACTATTGTCTTCATTGTTCTTGACTATTGTCTTAATTGTTCTTGACTATTGTCTACATTGTTCTTGACTATTGTCTTCATTGTTCTTGACTATTGTCTTCATTGTTCTTGACTATTGTCTTCATTGTTCTTGACTATTGTCTTCATTGTTCTTGACTATTGTCTTCATTGTTCTTGACTATTGTCTTCATTGTTCTTGACTATTGTCTTCATTGTTCTTGACTATTGTCTTCATTGTTCTTGACTATTGTCTTCATTGTTCTTGACTATTGTCTTCATTGTTCTTGACTATTGTCTTCATTGTTCTTGACTATTGCCTTCATTGTTCTTTACTATTGTTGGGATCTTTTCATAATTTTAATTTTCAAATATCCGCATAAATTTTCCATTGGGTTCAAGTTTATCTTGCTATGGCCAAGTCAGTCCCCAGACTTGAACCCAATGGAGAATTTATGCTGATATTGGAAAATTAAAATTATGAGAAGATCACCAACAAATATCAAGAAGAATGTAGACAATAGTCAGAAAAAAATGCGACAAAATATCACTCAATGTGTGCAAGTCATTAATTGAGATGTACAGCAATAGACTGGTAACTGTTAAACTCAATAAAAGATATAAATAAATACTATTCAATTAAGATGTGCGATTACTTTTTACATCAACAAAAATATGAATTAATCCTTTTAGAATAAAAATGTATCAAGTTTATTATTACTATTTAATGTATGTATCTTAATAGCTACTTCAAATGTACCAAAAAAAGTCTAGTTAAGTCTTTCACATACGTAAAGATACAATTATCATGTGTACGAATATTAGTCTCCCCACTGTATTTGCCGTGTACTGAGAGTGTCCCAGCACTAATATACTATTTAGCTACTAAAAATACACATATCATTTGTACTGAAAAATAAAGACTTTTCTCGCATCAAATAAAATGAGAATAAATTAAATAAATGCTTCTATGTTAGTAGCTACAAATAATATCACATGGTAAATAATGACAAAAATAAACTATAAAAAACATTGAAACTCAAAACCTTCGGTAAAACTAAAATCACATGTAGATATCCTAACTTAGAGCCAAAACTGTTGTAATTTGGTATAGCGCTTATGACATATGCATTTACTGGAAACTTTTCAATTGAGAATACGAATAGTTTTCTTTATTTAAATGTCACAAGTCATGTTAGGGGCTAATTCAAATAGAAATGTTTTCAAAACACAGTAGCTATTCGGAAAGTGACTGTTAACTCTTTCAAGTTAGGTGGTACTTATTTTGTACCACTCTGATGGTTACAATTAATGCACAGTGGTACAGAAAGTATGCCACCTACAAAACGCTTTCAAAACTGGTGGGTAAATATTCCTTACCTCTATAAGGGTTATGTTTAATGCTCAGTGGTACAGAAGATGTACCACCTTTAAAAATAAAATTTGTATGCTGCTCGACAGCTAAAATTTTGAACCACCAATTTTGAACATAAATGGTTAGGTATAGTCATAATTCGTTGGGCATTTAGGACATTTATTTCCCTGAAAAGTTTGGACCTGAAAGAGTCAACACAGATCATGACCCAATGTGACCTTTAGAAATTACTGATTGATCTATCATGACCTGTGTTAACACCAACATACCGAGTACTGTGAGTGTTTGAGTACTACAGCGTTACTCTACAAAATAATATATAAAATAGAAATTAAGAATTTAAGTGTAGTAATTATATGAACTACATTCGTTAACTTTATTGCCCAGGAATGATAATTGTAGCTACTATTTGTAGCTACGTATTTCAATTGAATAGAAATTAAAAAATTATTTTGAGATAAATTATACCTACAAAGTCGAATTATTTTCTAGTTAAAATTAACTAAAAGAAAAAGCTGTTTGTTATTTCATTTTGTCACTTGTTGTCTTCTCTTGAAGTCTATCATTGCCTGCGCTATCACCAAATCCTGTGGATGGTCAATATCCAGACTGTGTTCTCTGTCAACAGACACTATGCCACACCTGAAAGAGAGAGAGAATGGTTAGAGGAGGTGATGATTAGTTAATGTAAAGTATATAGCTATTGAATACTGTGCTATAACAGTCTCTGTACACTCTAGTCCTGAGAAAGTGAGTGTAGTTACTCAGTCTGATATTACAGTCTCTGTACACTCGAATCCTGAGAAGGTGAGTGTAGTTACTCAGTCTGATATAACAGTCTCTGTACACTCTAGTCCTGAGAAGGTGAGTGTAGTTACTCAGTCTGATATTTCAGTCTCTATACACTCTAGTCCTGAGAAGGTAAGTGTAGTTACTCAGTCTGATATTACAGTCTCTATACACTCGAGTCCTGAGAAGGTGAGTGTAGTTATTCAGTCTGATATTTCAGTCTCTATACACTCGAGTCCTGAGAAGGTGAGTGTAGTTACTCAGTCTAATATTACAGTCTCTGTACACTCGAGTCCTGAGAAGGTGAGTGTAGTTACTCAGTCTGATATTTCAGTCTCTATACACTCGAGTCCTGAGAAGGTGAGTGTAGTTACTCAGTCTGATATTTCAGTCTCTATACACTCGAGTCCTGAGAAGGTGAGTATAGTTACTCAGTCTGATATTACAGTCTCTGTACACTCTAGTCCTGAGAAGGTGAGTGTAGTTACTCAGTCTGATATTTCAGTCTCTGTACACTCTAATCCTGAGAAGGTGAGTGTAGTTACTCAGTCTGATATTTCAGTCTCTGTACACTCTAGTCCTGAGAAGGAGAGTGTAGTTACTCAGTCTGATATTTCAGGCTATTTAATTCGTATAGCTAACTAGCTATTTACTTCAAGTCATATTAGACTCACTTCCCAGTCTGCAGGAGACCTTTTTCCACGATATCCCTGGCAGAAGCTATGTAGAACATACCAGTCTCTACAAATTCCCCTGACCAACTTTGTCTTCGGGGTCTGTTTGATGGATCAAAATTCAATGCTACAACTGGCTTATTGTTTCCTGAAAAGAGAAATATGTTTAAAAAAGAATCACAACAAATTGAAATTCATATAATTTCAGTTACATCAGTAGCTAGTAGAAAATATTATAAATTATATTATAAAGATCTATAAGATGAAAATATAAATTGGGGGAAGAAAGAGGAAGTTCACATTCAAATGTTATCTTATTAGCTATGTACTAAATAATATTGTTAGTAATTAGACAAGCTAGCTACATGATATGCATATAGTTAGGTAATTTTTACATCTCATTAGTCAATAACCAAGATATCAAATGGAGATATTTTTAAAACTAATTAGCTAGCTTCTAATCAGCATTTTTCTATTAGTGATTTATTTTGATTCTGACGATTCTAGTTGTGTATTGTAATAGCTTAAGATAGAGTAAAAGTTATATTTTCTTGTGTTAGCTACTAACTGACAAATTTTCATGGCTTCTACTAGCTATACATTATTGACTATTTAGCTATATTAAATTTGTGGCTTACTATTGGTAAGTGATTGTAAAGTTCCTCGAGTTGATTTTCTGGCATGCATATGTGGTGTAGGGAAGCATTCAAGGGAATGTGTAGGTACCTCCATTGCTCCACCTCAGTTGGTGCGACACACTCGCAGTGAAAACGGAGTCAAAATCTCCAGAGCGAATCATATCAAACCCTTCTCTGAGGTACCTCTCACTCAAGAAAGGAGATGTGCATTGCACCAAGCAAATGGCAGAGTTTACATATTCTGTACATGAAAAAAAAAATTCAAATTCAGAATTTATAGCTACAGATGAAATTTATAGAAAACACACTGGATTAGATATTACAGAACTTGATTAGTTAGCTATATCTTTCTGTAAAAAATGAATATGGGTAAGTTCCAAATTAATATACAGTTCCACACTTTTGAATATGGAATGAGTTATATAGCTAATAATAAGTAGCTATCTAAGTTTTCTTTTACCTAATTCATATATATAATATCTAAAGTTTTCATGGATATGGATTACAATTATTAGCAAATCTATTTAGTAAGGAGTTTAACGTTTGCTTGAAAAACTGAAGCCAATATAGCTGATGTGAAAAGAAAAGTAAGTAGCTACAAGGGACTAGACAAAGCAGTCAGAATAGAAAGGGTCTCCATGAACAAAGTCACCTACAACCATTCTGTGACAAAGCTCATGGATAAAGAAAAGCTACTCTGTGAATACAGTCTCTCACCGAGGAATGAAATGAAAAGGAACACAAGCATCGGTGAGGGCACTCTTGGATGGAAGAGGAAAATGAAGAGGTTATAGTAAATAAAGCCTACGAGCCTACCTAACACAAATCTAAGACCTCGTAGTTGAAGAGCATAACTCTAGCACCATGGTTTGGTTTGAACTAAGCTAAAAAAACATGTTTTTTTTTATCCTTTGCAGCTCTAAAATAAATTTTAATTAATCATCCATATTATATTAATATCATTTAAAATAGTTTTATTAAATCATTTAAATATATTATATAGCTAGCTACATAAAACTATAATTAGTTAATCTTTTTTTCTTTAAATTTTCTTTAAATGAAGACATTGAAACCAAAGGAAAATAAGAACATGGACAGGGTTTTCTACTCACCATATTAGTGTTATCATTTTAAAAGATATTTTACATAGTTATTTAGTAAATATCAAAATATAGTCTTGAGTCACACTGTGATATTCATTTGCTAATATGTTATATTTTAATTTAAACATCTACAGTTGAAATGTAAACCAATGCAAATATAAGAATTCAAGAAATATTTGAATCTAGCTGTTATTTAAAACTTGTGTTTTGAATTTTTTATGAGCTTATTAATGTAAACTAGCAGCTAATAATTATTCATGAATTGGTAGTAAAATGTTACATGCATCTGTATTAATTAATTTTTAAATAATTTATCTCAAATAATTTTCTTTTTCATAATTTATCAAAATATGAATGATGTTTTGTATTGTTAACCATGTATAGTAATCAGTTATGAGCTAATCAGTATCTATATGCACTTTTATTAAATATTTCCATATATAAACCAAATAAACCATGTTTTTTTCAAAAAAACCTTTGGTTTTTGTTTTTTCAAAAAAAAAACATTGGTTTTTCAAAAACCCTGCCTAGCACTATCCTTTAAAACTGCAAGTAGCATTAAAAAAATGAAAATTAAAAAAATGAAAAAAGACAATTCATGATCCTAAATACAACAGTTTGGGACTCATAAGACTCCCTTCTCTTCTATTCACCACAAACAGCTTCAGGATAGAGCCCAGGGGGGCAGGGGCAGATTAAAATCAAAAGTGAAATAATACTCACCTTTTCTCAGTAGCTATCATCACTACCATATGAACAAAAATGTAGAAGTGTGAAATAACTTGGCACACCCTAGCTTGCTGGATGTCTATTAGCTATATGGAAGTTCATGCATCATATTATGAACAAAAATGTAGTTCAATCATAATGAGACTAACCAGAGTTGCATTTTAAGAATTCTTGAACTGCACTGAATGATGATGCTTCATTTGTTGCAGTGTGAGCTTCTCGTCTATGAACTCTCACTCCATTGATCTTTGCTTCCTTCAGAATCTCTTCAGAGTCAGTACTCACCCAGATTTCTCTGAAAACTAACAATTATTAATTATAGTTCATCAATCTATAACTACAACCTAGCTAAATGAAGTTTTGATATTATCATAGCTATTGCCAGAAACAATTCAAACAAATTAAAAGAGTTCAAGACTAAATCAGATTGCAGGAACTGGTAAATTGTTTATCAAACAATCCTCCATTATTCCTCCTGTTCACATTTTTTTTCTGACTGAAAATTAGCAAGTCAGAAGTAAAATTGGTGTTGTAGTGTATTGATTATGAAAATCTTTAAAACCATATAAAATTAGCTATAAATATGCCTTCAAATTTCATGGGGTTTGCTGCAAAATTATTAGCAGCATTGATGTAAATGTTCATTGATAATTTAAATTATAAATATAGGAGGCTCCATAAGGACTTTATTATCTGTAAAAACAAAATAAAGAAGCTAACAAAACTAGCTACTATCAATAAAATAGTGCAAAATTCATTTACATTTCATAAGTTTAATTAACTAATAATCTAGTTAGGTAGCTAAGTTATTAAAGATTCAAGAACAAAGAGGAAACTTAAGAAAGGATCTGGATAACATAACAAATCACATCAAATTTAGTTAAGTAGGTTCCCAATAACATTTACCTTCAGATTTCTGCATAGTCTTCAAGCATCTCCCCAGCAACGTATCATTATCAAGTATTGCCAGATTTTTAAGAGGAATGGAGACACTTCCACCTCTGGCTAATACAAGACCAACTAATTTATGAGATTTCTCACAGTTATTCTCCATATTTCAATCGATGAAGTTAAGGTGTGATTAATTCACAAAATGGAAGTAAATTGCTAAATGGAACTAGATACGGGTTGCTGGTCAGGGTCCTCCAGTATTGCTTTGATATCACCATTCAGAACTGAGTTTGCATTAAAAACATCATATTTCAGATTATGGATATATGATATAAAATATCAGTTTTTTCTCCCTTTTTTTCGCGTTTGTAGGAGCACCGGTTGATACCATTTAGCTCCTGTCGCAGTAGTTCCTTTCTTTTTCTGAAGGATGGAGAATATATAACTAGCTATAGCTATATTATAATATAAGTCATGAATATGTATAAAAAGAACAGTGCTTCTTGTTAAGAGTTACAGGATACTAAGCAGAGAAGACTTTCTGAAAAATACAACAAGATTACTATGAAATTAAAGATATCAATGATATATTTCAACGTATAAATCTTGATACAAGTAACTGCTTATGGAAGAACACATTTGCCTTTAATGTTATAATTCATTCACACATACCAAAGCTTCTCATTAAAATAATAACTAGCTAAAGGTCTGAAATCAGAATAGTATTCTCATCAATCATCATCTCATTTAGAGTGAAGTAGTTATATTCAGCAAATATCAATCAATGCTTGCTGTGAGAGAATGAGACCAACTGAATACCTAACTGAATATCAATGATTACTCAGTCTGCAGAATATGAGAGATATTTGGGATATTCTCTCTGAACAATTCCTATATTTACATTAATTTTGCTACAAACAGAATAAGAGATCTCTACGACTGTATGAACACTTCACCAGTTTCTGCAGACTGTTAAAAATTCTCTCCTCTAGGAGTCTAGGTCACAGAGCTGGGCGTTCCGCAAGAATGTTCGCGAACCGGTTTGGACTGGAAAATGGGTTCGGACATTCGGATTCGGAACCTCTTCAAAAACGGTTCGGACTTCAGTGTTCGGAACGTCTTTTTCGCAAGTCCGAACCTCCGTACCCGGGGAAAACTGACCTGTTCATTTAATTATTTTACGTTCTGAACATGTACCGTACCTCTCGGCTACTATTATATACCTAGGTTTCTGCTTAACACTGAAGCGAAGAACATGCGTCTTTCTCCGCTCTTCTTCCATTACGTTATTCATCCTTTCTTGAATAGCGGTAAGTTTTATAATAATCTTAACAAGTTAATTCTTTAATAACAGATTATGTTCCCTCAAATCTCAATTAAAATTGCTTGAAACATGTAGAACTATAGGTAAGGTTATAAACGTATATATTAGGTAACATTACATAACACCCTATCCTAGGCTAACCAGTCCTCATGGAAAAATAATAATAACTTAAATTCAAGACCGATTTTAAAGCTGTCTTTTCAATCGTTTAATTTTTCGCATAAATACATACGATTAGACAAAAACGAAGGTGATAAATGGTAATATACTCATATTATGAGCATTTATTCAAATCAATAATAATATTAGGAATATATCAGAGATCTTTCCAGGCATTAGATGCAAGAGTGCTTTTCAGTATATAAGGGTGAATATTTCATTATAATCAGTTAACTGTAACTCTTATAGCGGCTTAGCGAGATCAAATATGTGCGAGAAT
>CANNZV010003310.1:33630-79876 GCA_947561585.1 Caprella mutica
ACTTTAAATATACTTAATGCTCATTCAGTCATACTCAATGATACTAACTTATTAAGTATAGTAAGTACAGTGGAACTCCCTTATAGTGAACTCCTGTATAGTGAATCACGCTAAATAGTAAAATCCGGTATAGCGAACTTACCTCTATAGTGAACATATTTAGGTTAGTCTACACAAATATTCATAAGTTTTCTATGAATCTCTTATTCCTATTTAGTAAATTCTCTAAATTTGTTGTATTTCATGAAATAGCAGTTCTACCAGTGCAAATCCTCTATAATGTCGTCATATGAAGTCACAGTATAATTATTATTATAAATTTATTATATTAACCCTAATGAATTTGACGTATGTTTTATAGGCATATATTTATTAAATTACTTTATATTTTCATGTCATTTCTTTAAATTTACTGGCCTTTCTTGACTTTGTTCCTACATAAATACCAACTATTTTTTTTAATTCAAAAGTGAAATATTTACGTATCGACGTAAATTATGGAATTAATTGTACCGTAGTAACGTGTGGCAACATAGAAATACAGATTGGTTACCCAATACGCAAGAATGTGTCCACGTTTTATGTAGTAGAGACAAATGCGCGAGCTGTGATTGGTTCACACTCCATCCAATAACAGTTCAGCTCATCCAGTTGCCAATCTCTTATATAGCTATGTATTTATTTCTCCTTATATATTCAATATTTTTACTTGAAATTTGGTACACATTAGTTTAGTACAAAAACTAACAACTTGTAAAAATACAGTAACATAGGTTTATAAATAAGACATGTGTTTTTTTAACATAGAGTGAAACCTTCTCATTGTAACTTGTTTCTGACAAATAGTTAGTATTTTGTTGAAAAAACTGTTTTTTTATATAGGTTGCCCTAATAGCCTAAAAATCAGAGGTTAGCTTACAAATGTTCGGACTAAATGTTTGGTTCGGAACAAATGTTCGGACCAAACTTTTCCAAATTGGGTTCGCTATACGGAGGTTCGGAACCCAAAATCGACGAAGATTCGGGTTCGGAACCTAAAAAAAGGTTCGCGCGCCCAGCTCTGCTAGGTCAGCTATAGATGAGTATAGCCTATAGATAAGTAAAAGTTCATGATGATTCTGCTTATAAGCTCCTGAATTAATTAACCTTCACAAATCATTAAGTGTTAACAGTTTATCTGGCAATTTTAGTTTCCTTTGAATATGAGAAAATCAATTTTGAATTTTTTGAAGAAATTTCCTTTATTGTATTCTAGGTAATAAAGTATGTTCAAACTCACCGTTTTAATGGCAAGTTTGTGACACAGTGACAGTTATTCTGAGCCCTTAAATTCAACTGCAAATGGTAAGAAATATCAATTTTTCTCCTATGGACCTATGATACAATGTTATTTTGCCAGTCTGCAGTAAGTGGTAATTGTAAAATGTTCGTAATCATAAAGAATAGACCAAAAAAAATAGTATGGCTCACAGGCTCATAAACTCTCCATTTGTCTCTCAAGCAGTCCAGCTCACTCCAAAAATCACCAAATTTCTTTCCAAAAATGATCAAATTGTCATAAATTCTCTCCAAAATAACACAGTAGCATCCAGCCCCAGGCCCCCAGGTAATAAAGCAAGTCCAAACTCGCCAAAGGATGCTACTAGCTGCCTTATGGAATTGTTGTGATATCCTAATTATAAGATGAGGAAATTTATGGAAAGCCTCTAGTTTCTATACACTGCAAACATCTGATGTTATGAAAAAAATGCATTCTATGTGTAATCAGGAATTATATTAAAAATTGGAATAATCAGAAAAGTGGAAGTGGCACTAATGTCATCTACAACCTTCCATCCAATGGTTTGACGCGATCGATGACTTGCCTAAATCATGAAGATAATTATTCTAAAAAAATCATTATAATAAAAAAAAAATTATTTTGCAATTCATAACTCTAATTAAAGCAATAAACACAATGCAAGTGACCAGTATCTATCAGTAACTGCCTGCTTAAACTATGAATTTTTATCAGACACTATATATAGCTAATTATCTCTTTATCTTTAGAGGTCACTTTCAAGCAATTTTTTATTGTTTCAATAAATGAGACTTAAGGTTTCTATCCATTTCCACACAATTAACTGGTTCCATATTGATATAGCTACAGAAGAGTGCAAAAAAAGCGCCCTATTAAATTTTTCATCTCAAAGTTGTGTTTTGCAATAGTTTTTCAGATGATGTAAACAACAGGCCTGGGAATTTTTTGACATGAATATGGACCCAGTTGGATGCTATACGCAACAGTGTATAAAATCAACGAGTTGAACTTGCCATAAAATCAGTTCTTCTGAGGTGCAGAAATTTTGACAGGAATAATGTACCTGATAGAAGGACAATTCAACATTTGGTTGTCAAATTTTAGGAGATTTGAAGTGTGGCAGATACCCATAAAGGGAACAGTGGTCAACATTGTTTGGCATCATTCCTGAGAATATTCATCTTTTGGGTTTTGATTTTCTTCAAATCAAACCCAACAAGTGAGGGTCATTTTCAATGCTTTGGCTGATATTTTCACAAAATGTTTCTTGTTTTGCTTTTTTGCAATCAGTTTGATTCTACAAGAACTGAATTTTGTAAGGCAAGAGTTTCAAGACCATTACGGAAAATCCTCATTACTGATGTTCTCGAAATGCTAAACTGTGTGTTGATATTCTGGGGGATTCCTAAAGACGTTGTCATAAATTCTGAAAATTGTTAAGAATGATGACTGAATGTCGACCACTTTTGCCTTTACGGGTATCTGCCATACTTCCTATCTCCTTAAATTTGACAATCAAACGTTGAATGGTCCTCCTATCAGGTACATTGTTCCTGAAAAATCTCTCCTGCTTTGTCACTGTGTCAGTAGAACTGATTTTGTGACAAAGTAGGATTCGATTATTTATATTCGCTGCTGCATAGAAGAATAGCATTCAACTGGTTCCATATTGATGTCAAAAGAAACTCTTAGGCCTGCTGTCTAAATCACCTAAAAAAAGGAAAAAATTGTATAACACAACTTTGGGCAGAAAAATAGAATAGGGCGCTGATTTTAGGACAACTCTGTACATGAATACAGTAGTCATTAAACTCACAAATTGAAATAGGCTGTTGTTCGTTGTGGTTATTAGTAACAGATTTTGAGAGGCTATGAAAACATTGAGAGAGGAACCGAATCGTTTATTATTGAGAATTAACCAGATTTAATAAGGTTAACTTTAATATTAATTTAAGTTGATATGCCTTGATAGCTTCCCACTTATTATGAAAACAACTTCACTTTCACATTTTATGAAAGAGAGGCATAAATAAAAAAATATTTGATGTCCAATTCATTCAAGCGATTTGATTGCATAATATTTAACATTTCTTACTACAGACAGTGATACAATAAGAAAATTGTGAAATTGATATTGTCAAATACGGGGAGAAAAGGAATTATAAAATAAATCCAATTATAATATACATTGTACATTCAAAAAAATTGATTTTCAATTCACCTAATTTACAGCATATTTCAAAGTTATCACTACACAATAACCAGCAGTTGAGTTCATGGATGTAAAAAGACTACTCAATGAATACAATCATTTACAATTCAGAAAGTGAAGAGCAGGTATGTATCTAGCAATCTTTTATTCTTTAAAAAAATAACTCTTTTGTTAATAACGTTTTGCTCTTGTCAATAGCTTTCTTACATTTTAAACTAGTGAAAGACCATTATTAACATTACCTTATGCTATGTTTGAAAGACAGGATAAGTGACAGAGCAGTACACAGATATAAGAAGTTAGATAGCTAATTAGCTAAATGATATATAATTAAGCAACCATGAAGTGCGGTGTGCAGTAAGACAAACTACGTATCACTTTCTCAGGTAACTTGGCAAGTGAAATGTTGCCCAAAGCTGGTATCAAATTAGGGTTGATGAGAAAATGTCTAATTTGTGACGACTTTGCTCTGTAGTTGTTCATCTGCAGAGTTCTTTATTTGTGGAAGATTTCTCTTTGGTCTCAGTTATAAGGCGAGGAAATTTCTTTTCATTTAGTTACAGGGCTGATGCTCACATAGGTTTTTTTACTTTGATGCGAGTGCTGAGAGGGACAATATTATCTCGAGCTTTGTTGACTCTCTGATGTGTTGTTTGAATAGTTTCTTAGTGATGATAGGGAACAATTTTACACATCTTCAATCTATATATTCCTATATTTATCGAGTGTTCTTCTGGGTAAAGTTATTAAATATCCATTTTTGGTTAGCTTTAAGAGGTGTTATCTTGGAATTTTATTTATTTTTCTGAGCTAGAATACACACATAGGTACATCCATCATTCGGTGGTAGATGTTAAAGATGAGTTATTTGGGTTCTTTTTTGATGAATTGGAGCTTCAGTATAGAAATAGCTATTAGGTGATCTAAAATACAGATACTCTTGTAATCGTCTAAACTAGAGTTCTTAAATTTCATGTACTTCATTAACATTCATTGAATATTCTATTGCAAAAATAATTAGACTAAATGGGGATTAGTTAGCTTGTTGGACACTAAATATTTGAAACAATTTATCTATTCCATAGAGCACTTCTGCTGGGTGGATTGCTTAGTATATACATATTCCATTACCCATATTAGTAAAGAATTTTTTTCAATAACTCCATTTATATCTGCTCTCTCATAAACTTTTTGTTCACAAAGCTTTTAATAGCTACTTTATGAATGCATACGATCATGCCTTTTTACCAGTGTGTATTATTATATGTAGCTAATAAATATTTTTTAAAAGAGAATGCTTTATCACAATAACTGCATTTGAATGGCTTTTTCACAAATGTGTTTTTTTGTATGAAAAGCAAGACCATTTTTATAATAGAAAGCTTTATCACAATAACTGCATTTGAATGGTTTTTCACCAGTATGAACTCTTGTATGAGAAACAAGTATGTATTTATAAAGAAAGGTTTTATCACAATAACTGCATTTGAATGGCTTTTCACCACTGTGCATTTTTTTATGCAAAACAAGACATTTTATGAAAGAGAATGCTTTACCACAATAAATGCATTTGAATGGTTTTTCACCAGTGTGAACTCTTATATGAGAAACCAGTTTGTACTTATAAGAAAAAGTTTCATCACAATAACTGCATTTGAATGGTTTTTCACCACTGTGCCTTTTTTTATGTGAAACAAGATATTTTTTAGAAGAGAACTCTTTATCACAGTTACTGCATTTGTATGGCTTTTCACCACTATGATCTTTTATATGAGAAACAAGTTTGAGTACATCAGAGAATGATTCATCACAATAGCTGCATAGGATTGGGTTTTCACAAGTGTGTTTTCTTATATGTTCTACAAAATATTGTTCAGATATAAATACATTATCACAATAACTGCATATGAATGGTATTCTACCAGCAGTGTGTATCCATTCATGTTTAATTAAATCAGAATTATTTTGAAATGTCTTATCACAATAACTGCATTTGAATGGCATTTTAATAGTACGAATAATTTCATGTACAATGAGTTCAGATTTAGTAGAAGATTCTTCAATGCAAACACTGCCTTTGTTCAACTCTTTTTGATAAGTTTCAATTTTATTCTCATCATTATTATCCTCATGTTTGATGTTGTTAAGAATGGGACTACTGGGGATAATATTATTTCTATCACACGTTGTATGAGACGGATGTTTCTGATGATTTACTCCCTCTGTTGAATGATCAACAACAAAACCCTCACTGCTGTTATCATAATCAATATTTTCATTCTTTGTTGTCAAGTCATCTTCAGAAGTTTCATTTTTAAGATCAATATTGTATGTTTCACTTCTAAAATATGTTCTCCTGCAGCTGAGTTTTCAGATCCCTCACCTTCAAAATTCATCATCTGTAAAATAAGAAAATAAGGGAAACATTTGACAAGACAGTTTCAAATAAAATATCAGAATTCTGGAAACATACAAAAGCTGTTTCTACAATATTATGTAAAATTATAAGAATTGTTTTTCTTCAATTTCTATCTACGTATACACACCAGCTAGCTATAAAATTCTAATAAATGCGCATTTCATACCTGAGTTAATCTTCAATGTATTGTAATAATTAGAGACAAAATTGCAGATTCTTGATGGAAGAAAAAGAAAGTTTGAATAAAAAATTACTTGTTCTCAAACAAATCATGAATTTGGAAAATATCTGAAATTACAGTAACTTTTAAGAGTGACTGAATTTTCTAATTATGTACCCTTGTTTTGTCTGTGGAAGATTAATTTATGCATGTGCATTAGAAGTATTCTATAAAAATACATAATAATCATGAAACAAAAACAAACAGTTTTTTGAAAAGTCAGGAGTTCTTAGTACAACAAACTACGTATACAACAAACCAGTCTGCAAAGTGTGTCAATTCTGTCTCCAAGATTATATTTCGAGGCAAAATTGTTTCCAAAGATTTTCAAATCTGTCAGTGATTGATGGCTCCAATATAGCCAGGTAATAAAGCATGTCCTTAATTGCCATTTTAGTGGAAAGTTTGTGACAGTTAGCTACTTTGAAACCTTCAATTACAAATGGAGAGAAATATCCATTTTTTCTGATTCAAATTTTTACTATTTTAGTTGGCAATATAATCACATTTTTTTCGAACAAATTAAAGACAGCTATTTAAAATCTCTACATGTACATACACTCCAGTCTGCAAAAGAAGCATGAAGTTGTGAAGTTTCTCCGGAAACTATTGAGGCCTTGAAATTAGTCTAATGAATTATCTGGTGACAATTTTCTAATTAAATCCTATGTTTACATGTAATTGGTGAAGAGATTTTTGGCCATTTTGGAAAGAAATTTAAAATTCTTTGAAGTCAAATTGCCCCAAAAATGGAGAACATTGTCTCCATAAATTGTATATTTTTGGAATATATGAGATAACTTTATTGTAATTTTAATGCCAGTTTGCTATTACCACTCTTTAGTTCTAATTTGTGAAGATTGTCGGCGTCAGGGCAATTAATTACGAATAGAGTATCAAAATTATTATAAGAGAAAGGTATTCCATACTATCCTACTGACTGATGAACTTTTTCTTTCACTTCCCACCGAATATCCGCTGCATAAACAGGCTGCCACATGTGTTTCTAATCAGTTCATTAATTGGGATAAACAAAGAAAAAACACAATATCAGGGGAGGAGGGAGGCCAGGCATTAAAATTACAATAAAGTTATCTCATATATTCCAAAAATATACAATTTATGGAGACAATGTTCTCCATTTTTGTCATATGAGATAACTTTATTGTAATTTTAATGCCAGTTTGCTAAATCCCTTTTGAATAATACACTTCTGGCTGAGGTAAACATATATTCCATCAATAAGACGACAAGAAGCACAAATAGCTCATAATGAAGATAATAATCCAAATAATATAAAACGATGTCTATTTACCAAATCACAATTAGCACTTGTGAATAAAATAATTTAGGAAATAAATTCAAATTTGAATCAATACATATTTAGACATGAGAGAAATAACTCAATTAGCTACAACTACCTGCAGCAACACAATTGGAATTTTTTAATGAGCCTAGATAACGATTAATAAAAGTAGAAGATGATGTCCAAAACAATCTCTTGATGATTTCACTTGGTGGGGTACCTCTGGTCCAAGCCAAAGAGGATGATACACGCCTGATATCATGACCTTGAGGAAACATTCCAGGGTCAGCTTCATTTATGACTTCAGCTAAAATTCTTGAGATTGTAGAAGGATGCAGAGGCTTAGACGTTTTGCTGTTCAAAAACAGAGGACCAGATGTAATTGTTGAAGCACTGATGTATAATTTTAAGCAACGAACGGGGCATAGAGATGGACAACTTTTCAAAGAGGGAAAAGTTACATTAGGTGGAGCTCGACCCAATCTTTGATTTTTGTATAAAAATCCTGGTTTCACTGGTAATGTCGCTCTATCGAGCTTGTCAAAATGAATTCCGGATCTCTCTATTGCAGAAAGTTCAGACACTCTACTGCCAGACGCAAGTGCAGTCAAGAACAGGCATTTCTTGAGCATACAGTAGGGATCTCCATCTTGCGAAAAACAGGATTTAGTCTTTAGCATGACAAGAACTTTATTCAGGTCCCACTCCGGAATTCTTTTCTGGATAGGAGGTCTATCAAGAAACAATGCCTTACCTAATTGCTTGAACTCCCAGGCATTCAAGTTAATGTCGTTGATAAAACTGAGAGGAAGCTGCAAGGAGGCTTTGTAGTTAAGAATGGTGCTGGTTTCTAACATCTTTTCATCCCTTAAGAAACAAAAGAATTCCATTAAGGAATTTTCAGATATCTCATTGTCAGTTATGATAAGCCAGGATTGTAGAGCTTTCCATGCAACTTCTTGCTGGTTAATGGTTGACTGCCTAGAAGAGGATAAAAGCTTGCTTGTCACCTTCTTGGACCATTTCAAATCTAATCTAGACCTGAGAAAAGAAATGCGGTCCATTGACAAGACCAATGTTCTGAATCCTCTACCCTTTTCCCCCGTACAAGTTGGAAGGGTGGATAAGCTAGAGGAAGAGAGTCTTTCATCATTGCGTGAATCATTGGATAGCATGGGTGTAACTTCTGAACCCTTGCAATTAAAACAGCTTTCCCTTTGAAACTCTGGAGACGGTCTAATATCCAGGGAAGCATTGCGGGTGGAGGGAACACGTACACATTTGTCCAACGATTCCAATCCACCATTTTGATATCCACTGCCACCGCTTGAGGATGGTGAAATGGAGAGACGAATGTCGGTAGGAGGCGATTGTAAGGCGTAGCCATTAGGTCGATCTAGAATGGTCCCTTCCATCGTGTCAGCCTTTCCCAATCCAACTTGTTGATCCTCCACTCCCCTGGTAGTGGATGATCTCGGGAGAGACCGTCTGCTACCACATTTAGGGAACCCGGGATTCGAACGGGTTCCAAGTGGATTCTCTTCAGATGACACTGATTTAGAATCTGATGAACGACATTGGTTAGATTTCTGGACGTTTTTGAACCCTTTGACCTGATTGTCCAATAAGCCACAAGGCTGTCGGTATGAACAATCAGGGACACATCTGTTGGGACAATAGGACTCTGAATCGCATAAAGAATTGCTCGGAGCTCTAATTCGGCAATCGACTTGTGACGAGAAGAAGTATTCCAGTTTTTGGCTATCCATGTTCCGTTTTCTATGTGAGCTCCCCAACCTTGAAGAGAAGCATCTGTCCAAAGCATCAGTTGTCTTTGAGGTTTCCTGAAGGTAAACCATACATGGAGATTTTCTTGGTTGATCCACCATATTAGATCTTCTAGTGCCTGAGGATTGATGTCGTTTGTAGCATCCCTTCCGATCTTTGGCCAGTGTTTGAGCACGAGTTGAAAATATTTCTTTCTGATGCCTGCCTCCGGCAAGGCTTGAGCAGCAAAACCCATTTCTCCTATTAGAGACTCTAATTCTCTCCTTGTTGCTTCCTTCCGCATCTTTAATTGAGATGCTTTGTAAGCGAGGCTCTTTGCTTTTTGCAGTGGTAGCCGAATTAATCCATTTTCTGCATCCCAATCGAAACCGAGCCAAGTCAGCCTTTTTGAAGGGTACAGAGAGGATTTTTCCCGGTTGATTAGAAAACCTAATTTTCTGAACATATTCACTGTCCAAGCAACAACCCGCAAGCCTTCTTCCAAGCTGTCTGTTGCAATTAGCCAATCGTCCAGGTATGCTATCGCGAAGATACCCTTTTCTCTCGTAAGTTTTAGTGGATGCCCCATTAACCCTGTGAACACTGCTGGGGCAATTGCGAGACCGAAAGGCATAGCTTTGTAACAGAAAGTTTTCTCGCCCCATTTGAAGACGAGGTACTTCCTGAAATTGGGATGGACTGCTACATGATGGTAAGCGTCTTTTAGGTCCAATTTCATCAACAATTTCGGTTTGCAGAGGAAAAGTTTCAGATGTTCTATCGTGGGCAGTTGATAAGTTACAGGAACTAGAAATTTGTTCAGTTTGGAGAGATCCAATATTAGTCTGGATCCTCCACCTGATTTTGGCACTAGGAATATCCGAGATATGCAATGAGCTTCTCCATTGAATTTTTCTACGACATCTTTCTTCAAGAGGGTGTTTAAATGAACTGTCAGTTCTGAAGATAGAGGTACTGTTTGATGGTGATGAATTAGAGGGGGGAGAATATTTCCGAGGAAAGCCCATCGCAAGCCGTCCGATACAACCTTTTGTTGCCATCTCGAACCTAGGAGCCAATTTTTTGCAAATACTTGAAGCCTCCCCCCCACCAAGCAGTCATTGTCTATTGCCTCTTCTTCCTCTGAATGAAGAGTGTCCTCTCCGTCCTCTAACTGAAGAAAACCGGAAAGACGAAGCTCTAGTTCCTCTGCTATTGTTTGAGAAATTAAACTTCTGTTGGTTTGAATTCTCTCCAAGCGAGGTATCAAGCCTAGAGTTGTACCTGCTGTCCGTATATCCTCCTTGACTGATAGAGCGCCTACGAAAGGTTGAGTTCCTCGAGAAGCGAGTTCCTCTTAAGCCTCGAAAGGGCGCGTTAGCATTTGCGAAGCTTATTGGGTGGTCAGAAGTTTTCTGGTATTGAAGAGGAAGAGATTTAACTGTTCCAATCTTTCTCGGTTGAGGGTTCTGGGCTTTTTCTACGACTATGTTGATAGAGTTTTTATGGAAGAGAGATGAGGAGAAAATGGATCCATTAATCAGGGCTCTTGATATGTCTTCATCTCTGATGGAGGAACAAGCAGCCTTCCTTAGTGCCTGGCGGGCAGTAGCAGCTTCTTCTATGAAAAAACTTGACAAACTTTCCGAGCCTAATCTTGTGTTCGATATAAACTCCTGAAGCTTAGGTAATGAGCTTTTAATCAAATCAGAAGAATTATTTGATTCCGAAAGTTTCCCGATAACATCTTCAACGAGACGTAAGGAAAACAAAAGATTATGGAAAGTCATTGCTCGTTGCCGCACTTTGAAATCCCTATTTCTCATATCTTGATTAACAGGTACTGTGATCGATTGAGGAATAGAATCGATTTGATGAGATTGAGAGTCAAGTGCAGGACTCTCGAGGAATCTCAACACATCATTGGTTCTTGCATCAGAAGAGTTTAGAGAAAACCATGGAGAGGGTTTCTCCATCTGCTTTTGAAGAACCTCTTCTTTAGTTATTTTGTCATTAAAACCATAAGATTTTGGGATCTCAAATGTACCCTTCTTCCCAGAGAGCCAAGATTTTGAGCCGAGCTCTACCCAATCAAGGAGAGCACAGGTCTGTTTGAAGTGATAACCAGCTGAGAAGGATCTGACTTTCTCAAAAACATCAGCAATTTTCAGAAGTTTGCAAAGCTCATTTACCTCCAGAGATCTTCTCTTGAATGCTAACACAGGGAGATCATCAAATGACCCCAGAAAGGCATCATTAGAGCTGATTTTAATTTCATCATCGAAGATTATTTCATTGTAAGATACAATAGCATTAGGAGGAACAAAATAGAGTGTGGGCGTAGGCTTCCTCCTGACGAAGGAAATAATCTCTTCAGATAATGGCCACATAGGAATTATGGAAGGCCATATTTCTCTGATAATATCGAAATCAGGTGATTCTTGCTGATAAGAATCGACAGACGAGTCAGAATCTGAGAAAATATCATGGTCCTGGTTATCTCTTGTGACACGAGGAACTGCCGGGCCCACCAATTTATTGTTTATAGTTTCAAGCATATTACTGATCTTACTCATGGAAGAGTCAAACTCTTGTCTAGAAACATAGCCATGACTGTTTCCTCCAGTATCAAGATTCCCCGTCTGTGATATGTGTTGATGTACTTGTACCGAAGTACTCGGTTGATGGTTTAAGTTCTGGAATCCTGAGTCAGAGTTTTCGTTTTGGACAAAATCTGATACTTGAATACAATCCAAGTCTAGTATCTCCTCTTAAGGTGGAGATAAAACAGAAATTGGATTGTTAGGAGAACCTTGTTCGGTAGGCAGAGGACTACGAGTTTCAATGAGGTTTTCGACCATGTTATTCGGAGCATTAGATTCTGTGACTGTAGTCTCGTCCAAGTGCAGACTGGGAAATGAACTACCCAAGGAGAAAGAAATTGGGGAAAGGTTCATATCTTCTTGCGATATAGGAGGAAGGAGTTGGGCCGAAATATTAGATGCTGCTTCTAGACATTCGGAAGAACCGGTCACAATTGGTTCATTCTGGTTCAACATCGTAACTCTTTCCAGCCAAGGAAAGGAGAACTGAGTCTTGAGTTCGTAGCTAGCGAAAATGTGACAGGCATCTGGTCTTGCCTTTCTAACCAAGGGGTTTAACCTCCATGCCAGAGTTCTGATTTTCTTTTGTGCACACATTTCGCCATTCGCAGCTTGCGAAAATAGTTCTGAACATGATTGACATGATGACGGATTCCAGCTAAAATCAGAATCTATACATTCTGAATGTTTGATGCAATTGTGAGAAATCTTAGTTTTTGCAGAGATACAGTGCTTACATGATAACTTTATTTTTGCTTTAGGCATTTTTTAATATAAATATATAATTTCTCAGATTCTATTTTCTGGAATAAAAATGTTAGCTTTGTAAACAAGCATGTACAATTGGAAAGTCCTCAGAGATACTGGGGCGTTACTACTGTTAGCTTAGCAGTTTGGGTACGGGAAATTAAAAATAGAAATAAAACTTCTAATTTCTAAAATATTCTAAAAAGAAAAATAATATAAAGAAAAGGATAAGAATTTAATTCTTGCAAGATAATCGTACGCATTTCAGATATTAAAATAATAAAGATTTTACTACAACAGAATAGTTAAGTCCAAATAGCGACATGAATTATTATGCAATGTAAACAACTGCCTCCAGATCCCTGAGCAAATTACTCCAATATTAGGTAATCAATTTACCAAGTTGGAGAATCAAATTACAGAAATTTTGTTAAGTGGCACTGAATTCAGAATTTAAAGGATGCGTTAGAGCAGAAACTATATGATATTGGTTTCCAAGCCACGACTGATTTCCTATCAAATATATTTTTGAATGAAGAGAAAACATTTGGGAACTTTGTTTAGCTTCCGCGAAACGATCTCATTTTCCAGAATTTCTGCTTATTGGAAGCGTTAGGCATGTTAATCAGCCAACGACTAATTCCATATTCTGCAATTTTTAATTCAAGAATTGAAAGGAAGTGTTAGACTAACTACCAATAGTTTTACTAACGACTGATTCCTTATTTTGAATTTTTATTTAAATTCAAAGGAAATTTTCCTTAGCTTTCAATTTTACTTCAAGAATTAAATGGACATGTTAGGTTAACTATTTCTAGTTTCTATTAACGGCCGATTCCTTAAATTGCAAATTTTATTTAAAGTTTTTAAAAGGAAGCGTTAGGTTAACTATTTCTAGTTTCTACTAACGACTGATTCCTTACTTTGCAAATTTAAATTAAAGTTTTTAAAAGGAAGCGATAGGTTAACTATTTCTAGTTTCTAGTAACGACTGATTCCTTACTTTGCAATTTTAAATTAAAGTTTTAAAAAGGAAGCGTTAGGTTAACTATTTCTAGTTTCTAGTAACGACTGATTCCTTACTTTGCAAATTTAAATTAAAGTTTTTAAAAGGAAGCGTTAGGTTAACTATTTCTAGTTTCTACTAACGACTGATTGCTTAAATTGCAAATTTTATTTAAAGTTTTTAAAAAGGAAGCGTTAGGTTAACTATTTCTAGTTTCTAGTAACGACTGATTCCTTACTTTGCAATTTTAAATTAAAGTTTTTAAAAGGAAGCGTTAGGTTAACTATTTCTAGTTTCTAGTAACGACTGATTCCTTACTTTGCAATTTTAAATTAAAGTTTTTAAAAGGAAGCGTTAGGTTAACTATTTCTAGTTTCTAGTAACGACTGATTCCTTACTTTGCAATTTTAAATTAAAGTTTTTAAAAGGAAGCGTTAGGTTAACTATTTCTAGTTTCTACTAACGACTGATTCCTTAATTTGCTAATTATTCTCAATAAAATAATTAACTTCAACAGAAGTATGCACTATATATATATTTTCACATTATAGACCGGTAGAGAGCCGGCATCGACAACCTTCACACACGAGGGCAATTAATGAACTGATTAGAAACACATGTGGCAGCCTGTTTATGCAGCGGATATTCGGTGGGAAGTGAAAGAAAAAGTTCATCAGTCAGTAGGATAGTATGGAATACCTTTCTCTTATAATAATTTTGATACTCTATTCGTAATTAATTGCCCTGACGCCGACAATCTTCACAAATTAGAACTAAAGAGTGGTAATAGCAAACTGGCATTAAAATTACAATAAAGTTATCTCATATGACAAAAATTAACCCTTTATGACCAGAATAAATTTTGGAAAGTAAAGATTTTATAAACTTTGAATGTGTCTAGTTAGTAGCCATTAAATAGTTAGCTAATATATTGTAACAGGAAACTACAAACAGAGGGTAAATTAAATACTTGATTCTTTGATAATAATATATTAATAAATCTTATCATAGATTATCTGCAAGTACAACACCTAAGTTAATTATTAATAATAGATAAGGTACATATGGTCAAGTTTGTACGTCAGACTATTGGAGACAATACTGTGAGTTTAAACTCAGTCATAAATCACAGAAAAGGGGAAAGTAGAGAGAATAAGAGGAAGGCTGTAACTAAGACCTGTTGGTTAATCACTGATTTTTAACGTAAATCTGTGCGTCCATCCAATCAATAATCACAGAAAAGGGAAAATGTAGGCTCGATCTCAATCGAGTACTACTAGAGGGTAAAGGTAAGGTGAAGAAGGTTCAATCTCGATTAAACTCTTCAAGAGGGTAAAGGGAAGATGAAGGTTCAATCTCGATTAAACTCTCCAAGAGGGTAAAGGGAAGATGAAGGTTCAATCTCGATTAAACTCTTCAAGAGGGTAAAGGGAAGATGAAGGTTCAATCTCGATTAAACTCTTCAAGAGGGTAAAGGGAAGATGAAGGTTCAATCTCGATTAAACTCTCCAAGAGGGTAAAGGGAAGATGAAGGTTCAATCTCGATTAAACTCTCCAAGAGGGTAAAGGGAAGATGAAGGTTCAATCTCGATTAAACTCTTCAAGAGGGTAAAGGGAAGATGAAGGTTCAATCTCGATTAAACTCTTCAAGAGGGGAAGGGAAAGAATGCTTCGAGTCCAATAACCAATGAGGGATAAGTATTAAGACTTATTATCCTTCTTTTAACCAATTGCCATGAGGTGTAAGATCTCAATCTTATTTTCCTCCTTTGAGCCAATTTCCTTTGAGGGATAAGTATTTCAACTTATTTTCCTGAATTTAGATTTCAAAATCTGGACGGATATCCTATTCAGACTGTGAAGAATTAATGAGATTACATCTCATTTTAATAAAATCCTAATTACATATATAATAATCAAAGACATATTTTATTACAATGAACATCTATGATGTAACACTAAAATAAATAATAAATACACAAAAAATAACATATATGATATAAATAAACGATATAAGACATTTGAAAACAAATTTCATGGGTAACTACTCTATTTACTTGGTTTATCTTTTTCATATTGCATCAAAGAATTTCGGGGTAAATATTGCCTAACAGGTGATATGAGTACTTACAAAAATATAATGAAATATATAACAATATTCTTAGATATATTATCACATGTAAAGGGTATTCTAAGTCATTATAAATAGTTAAATAGCATTTAACTGATGCACAGAATAAACCTAGCATTTTTACTAAAAACTTCCAATTACAAACAAGATGATTAATTTTTATACATTACATTTAATCTAAAGACTTAATACAAGTTTATGAAACCTAAAATAAATATCTTCAGTGACATACATTTTAATAGTTTTTATAATAGTTAATGAACTTTTCTGTGATTAAGGGTCGTAATTCCTTGTATCTAAAGGAATGTGCTTTAGTTAAGCTAATGACTAGAAAATAATAGAAAACAACATACAATTTAATCAGACAAGTAATAGAAATATAAATAGGTTAAATTTAGAAGGCATCTAATTATGCAAATGGTTTTAGTAAGGCAATAGTTAATATTATTTACATAATTCCACTGAATGTTCTCACCTCTTGAACTGACGCTGGCTTGTTAGGGATTATTGCCAGATTCACAATATTTTAATAGTTATATTTAAATAGAAACTTATACTAGTTTTTGAGGTTCATAATTTAATCAAAAGATTAATAAATGCATATCTAAGTTTTTGAATATAAAAGTAGATAAATTAGTTACGTATGAAAGAAATTATTAATGATTGAAGTTAGTTTCAATAATTTGTGCGTTCGTGCGTGTTTTGTTCTAACAGTTGTTAGAACAAGCATCAGATTAAAATTAGGAGTTAAAAATCTACATTAACATGTTTTAAATATATAAAAAATAACAATATTAATATATGTAATATATAACCTGTATATATATTTATTCAATAAACAATAATTCACTATCTTAACTACCTTCTCAACGGCGGGGGAAAGATAGCTGCGCACAAAAGGTGCGCATGAAATCGAATGGTCTTTGAAGCTAATAATATGGTCTATATTATGTATATCAGCTTGTTATGAAACATTTATTATGAGATATAGTTCATATATTAATTTTACAGTAGTTTTACATATTGTGATAGATTGAAAAATGATTATTGACGATATAAAGAAGTAATTTGTTAGGAGTGATTGAAGCATAATAATTAGTTGATTGGTTTGGTGTGTTCAGTCATTTTTAGTCTAGTGTTTTATCAGGGTAACTTCGATATTTTCAAAATATGTTATTTCATGTTGCAAACAAACAAAAAAAAAATAGGTGGAGAATTTGACGTCCGTTACACTCTCCCCAACTTAAAATTTGCTGTCCCAGCAAAACAAAAAATTATAATCTATGAACTTTACATTTAAAAAAACCTATTTGCGTCTCTCAGTATTATACTAATAACTGCCAGTCCATTTATCTAAATCTCAAAAAATAAACTTCTTGTTTTATAATGAAACTTAGCCTAATTTAACAATAATAACTACCTCATAATAACGAAACACATAACTTAATAATAACCTTATTATACTCAAATGCAGCTGATTGGAAGTGTTGCCAGTCTTCTTGAATTAAGGGTCGAATGTAAGATCTCCAAGATGATCCTCAAGATGGTAATCTGCACTGCTGTCCGATGCGCTGATAAATCTCCCAGCATTTGGTCCCAATCTTCTTCGTATGACAGACTTGTACCTTTTAGTCGTCTAGCGTTGTGAATCTTCAAGATTCCAGATGAAACAATTGGAAACAGCACAGATGTCAGGTATTCAATTGGATCGAAAGTACGTTTGACAAAGCCGAGTCGTCTGCCAGGTACTCTTGAGTTATTCTTTAAAGATAACGATGCAGAAGCAGTTGTATCACAGTCGCCTTCCACTCTGAGTGAAGTTTTGGGTCGATCATGACAACTCTCTTCATTTAACGAAGTCTCGAAAACTTGGTGGCAATGGAAATCTGGTTCATGATTGCCATAGTCGAACTGTTTGATTTCAGTATTTGATGTACACGGAAAACTTGCATCGTCATTATCAGAAGATGCACTGAAAATCGTGCCACAGTCCCCTTCCACTCTCAGTGAAATTTCTGGTCGATCCTGAGGACACTCTTGATTTAACAATGGTTCGTAAACTCGTTGGCAATTGAGACTTAGTTCACACTTGGAATCATCAAACTGTGTGATTTCAGTACGTGCTGTAAAGGTGACTCTGGCATCGTCTGCAGTAGAGGATGCACTTGAAATATTACAAAGAGTTACATTTTCTCCAAAACTGGTTTCTCTGACAAACAATGTAGAAATATCAAGTGATTCCTCATCATCCCGAGGAGGCGATACGAAGATTAATGACTGGAAATTTTTTTCATTCTGAGCATCAATTAGTACCTGGAGAGGAGAACTGTCTCCAAACAACGGATCAGTTTCACAGCAGTCTGTATAAGGTCTCTGCGAATCATCAATATTAGTTGAAGCAGCAGTAATTGTGAACTCGTGAAACATTTCACTATGCATGGCAGATGAAATATCTTTGTGTTCAGGTTCGTCGTCACTATTATCATCGCCTGATATGTAGTAAGGATCATAGTTGTCTTCATACTGTCGAACGTCATCGAGTAGGGACTTCGGATTTTCATAATCAGATTCTTGGAAATCGAAGTCAACTCCTCTACTTAGTAAAGTAGCTGATTGCACGGATATGTAATTCGCTAATTCACACAAACTTCCAGAATCCCTCTGATCTGCTCTATCCATAAGAACAGGAGGAAGACCTCTAATGAAGGAGTCTATTGCCATTAGTTCAGCATGTTTTTCAGCACCAGGCCAAGCTTTGTTGGCAAGGTCAAAACAAGATGCAGCGAAGTCTAATATATCCTCATCTTGATCCCATTTAATGTTCTCTAATTTCATTTGAGACCGTCTTCTCTCTTCAGAAGAATTTCTTCTTAGTAGAATAGTTAGAATATCAGACCAACTGTTTATTGAATCTCTCACAAGACATACTCTTCGTCTACTCTTGCTGTTGAGATATGCAAGAAAAACTTTAATCTTTTCATCATCATCTATTGCAAAAACAGAGCAATAATCATCGTAATATTCGACGTAGTCATGAAGACTCTCGTTTTCTCTTTGGGTACGAGCCCCAAACTTTATTTCAAGGCGTCTATATGGTGCCATTTTAGTTGAAAGTTCTAGAAGAATACGTTCTGCATTCTTTCCTGTGTATGACACAGGAAGAGGATCACAGGTACTTTTTCCAACGAAGGTGCAACAGTATCGGGTAAATTGGCAGTGATGCTGGTTAGATACCTAATATGCTCTGAGCAACCTTATCCTGTCTACAGCGCCAAAAAAAAAATTTACCCACTCTGTATGTAACAGGAAACTACAAACAGAGGGTAAATTAAATACTTGATTCTTTGATAATAATATATTAATAAATCTTATCATAGATTATCTGCAAGTACAACACCTAAGTTAATTATTAATAATAGATAAGGTACATATGGTCAAGTTTGTACGTCAGACTATTGGAGACAATACTGTGAGTTTAAACTCAGTCATAAATCACAGAAAAGGGGAAAGTAGAGAGAATAAGAGGAAGGCTGTAACTAAGACCTGTTGGTTAATCACTGATTTTTAACGTAAATCTGTGCGTCCATCCAATCAATAATCACAGAAAAGGGAAAATGTAGGCTCGATCTCAATCGAGTACTACTAGAGGGTAAAGGTAAGGTGAAGAAGGTTCAATCTCGATTAAACTCTTCAAGAGGGTAAAGGGAAGATGAAGGTTCAATCTCGATTAAACTCTCCAAGAGGGTAAAGGGAAGATGAAGGTTCAATCTCGATTAAACTCTTCAAGAGGGTAAAGGGAAGATGAAGGTTCAATCTCGATTAAACTCTTCAAGAGGGTAAAGGGAAGATGAAGGTTCAATCTCGATTAAACTCTCCAAGAGGGTAAAGGGAAGATGAAGGTTCAATCTCGATTAAACTCTCCAAGAGGGTAAAGGGAAGATGAAGGTTCAATCTCGATTAAACTCTTCAAGAGGGTAAAGGGAAGATGAAGGTTCAATCTCGATTAAACTCTTCAAGAGGGGAAGGGAAAGAATGCTTCGAGTCCAATAACCAATGAGGGATAAGTATTAAGACTTATTATCCTTCTTTTAACCAATTGCCATGAGGTGTAAGATCTCAATCTTATTTTCCTCCTTTGAGCCAATTTCCTTTGAGGGATAAGTATTTCAACTTATTTTCCTGAATTTAGATTTCAAAATCTGGACGGATATCCTATTCAGACTGTGAAGAATTAATGAGATTACATCTCATTTTAATAAAATCCTAATTACATATATAATAATCAAAGACATATTTTATTACAATGAACATCTATGATGTAACACTAAAATAAATAATAAATACACAAAAAATAACATATATGATATAAATAAACGATATAAGACATTTGAAAACAAATTTCATGGGTAACTACTCTATTTACTTGGTTTATCTTTTTCATATTGCATCAAAGAATTTCGGGGTAAATATTGCCTAACAGGTGATATGAGTACTTACAAAAATATAATGAAATATATAACAATATTCTTAGATATATTATCACATGTAAAGGGTATTCTAAGTCATTATAAATAGTTAAATAGCATTTAACTGATGCACAGAATAAACCTAGCATTTTTACTAAAAACTTCCAATTACAAACAAGATGATTAATTTTTATACATTACATTTAATCTAAAGACTTAATACAAGTTTATGAAACCTAAAATAAATATCTTCAGTGACATACATTTTAATAGTTTTTATAATAGTTAATGAACTTTTCTGTGATTAAGGGTCGTAATTCCTTGTATCTAAAGGAATGTGCTTTAGTTAAGCTAATGACTAGAAAATAATAGAAAACAACATACAATTTAATCAGACAAGTAATAGAAATATAAATAGGTTAAATTTAGAAGGCATCTAATTATGCAAATGGTTTTAGTAAGGCAATAGTTAATATTATTTACATAATTCCACTGAATGTTCTCACCTCTTGAACTGACGCTGGCTTGTTAGGGATTATTGCCAGATTCACAATATTTTAATAGTTATATTTAAATAGAAACTTATACTAGTTTTTGAGGTTCATAATTTAATCAAAAGATTAATAAATGCATATCTAAGTTTTTGAATATAAAAGTAGATAAATTAGTTACGTATGAAAGAAATTATTAATGATTGAAGTTAGTTTCAATAATTTGTGCGTTCGTGCGTGTTTTGTTCTAACAGTTGTTAGAACAAGCATCAGATTAAAATTAGGAGTTAAAAATCTACATTAACATGTTTTAAATATATAAAAAATAACAATATTAATATATGTAATATATAACCTGTATATATATTTATTCAATAAACAATAATTCACTATCTTAACTACCTTCTCAACGGCGGGGGAAAGATAGCTGCGCACAAAAGGTGCGCATGAAATCGAATGGTCTTTGAAGCTAATAATATGGTCTATATTATGTATATCAGCTTGTTATGAAACATTTATTATGAGATATAGTTCATATATTAATTTTACAGTAGTTTTACATATTGTGATAGATTGAAAAATGATTATTGACGATATAAAGAAGTAATTTGTTAGGAGTGATTGAAGCATAATAATTAGTTGATTGGTTTGGTGTGTTCAGTCATTTTTAGTCTAGTGTTTTATCAGGGTAACTTCGATATTTTCAAAATATGTTATTTCATGTTGCAAACAAACAAAAAAAAAATAGGTGGAGAATTTGACGTCCGTTACAATATGTACTACTTTTAATTAGTTTAGAAATTTCCTGAATCTTTTTTAACATGTGATGCGACAGTCACATTCGTCACTAGGCTCCACACATACAATTTATCACAGCAATGTGATGAATTTGTCACACACGGTCTTAAAGGGCTAAATATTTGGAGACTAATTATGCATGATTTGTAGACTGGCATTTTACCAGACTGCAGGAACTGGTAAAGTGTTCTGCAAGAAATCCTCCATTTTGGCTTCTGTTCTCAGAAAAAAAATACATGTCAATATAGGAGGAAATTAAGGATTGTTCGCACAAAAAATGTCCCATATTCTGCAGACTGGCACTCCACAATGTATTTGATGATAAATTCCAATAACATGTCAGCAGATTTTCCATTACTCTAATATAAATATTCCTGCACTGTTGGAGGATGTTTAGTACCTAATTAATCCCTTCATTAGTAACATTACCACTTACCAGTATTTTTTGGAAGGCCACTCCAGAGAATGTAGTCTCTTGACTCCCATATTTCAAAGTGTGGCAGGAAAGTCGCCAGTTTAGTGAGAAAGTGGATCCAGGCTGTCACATTTAACCATTTAACTCATTTAAGATGCTTAAAAGGAGAAATTTGACTTCCTAGTGAAAATTTTAAAATTGGAAACATCATTATGCTTTATGTCTGCCAGTATTTGGTGCACATAAACCCAGTGACTTGTTCAAAAAGTTGAAAAAATCCACCAACAAATTTGGCTGATCCACCATCATTTACCTTATTTGGCCATCCATGTTACATGTATGTCAGTTAAAGTATGTCAGTTAAAGCCAATTAATAGGCTTAGTTTTCAAAAGGTCAAAACTCAGATGCATCTTATTAGCTTAAAATTTTGAATTAATTCCCTTGTTCCCATGTTAATTTTGGCTTGAAATTTTCAAAACAATGAGCCAAACTGGCTTAGCTTAAAAATTTTGTGAAGTTTTGGCTTAAAAAGGACAAGTCGGTGGAATTTACCATGAAATACAGACTGGTATGTCAGATGCTTGTGTATCTCTTGAGACTGTTTTGATAGTGATTTACTTGTTATTTACAAGTTTTTCAACTTATTTAACCCCTCAAAAGTCGCCAATATACTGCCAACTTTGTCCATACTTTAAAACATGGCTTGACTCTCTTCTAATCCAGTCTGTATTTGGTGCACAAAAACCCACTGGCTTGTTCAAAAAGCTGAAAAAATCCACCAACATATCTGACTGATCCACCAACATTTTCCTTATTTACCCACCGAATATTAATGGCAACATAGGAATGAATAGCTAAAAATCCACCAACTTTGCTAGAATATTATTTTCGAAGGAGAAAAATTCCACCAAAATTTACCATGACATACAGAGTGGCTTCTAATGAATTAATTACTCTGATGGAGTTTAGTTTAACAAACCTTAAAATACAGCAATAAATTAATAGGAACTGTATAATCCTCAGCATTTAGCCCGGTCTGTATTTGGTGCAGAAGATCCCAATGTCTTTTTCAAAAAGATGAAAACATCCACCAACAATTTACCATACCTAATTTAGCTGATCCACCAACATTTTCCCAATTTATCTGCTGAAAATTAATGGTAACAGGTAACATAGGAATAAATAGGCATAAACCCACCAACTTAGCAAGAATATTATTTTCAAATGGGGAAAAACTCCACCGACAAGTCAGCGGAATTTACCATGAAATACAGTCTGGCTCTGCCTAAGTCTGCCATTTAGCCTTTAAAATTCATCTGTTAGCCAGCTTAGCCTAAAGTATTTTCCAGAGTGGTTGGAGAGGAATTAGGGAAAAGTTAGAGGACTAGCAAAATAAATTAATGAAAAATGTTTAGCAGATAGGTATTTCTCATATTTTTGAAAAAGTCATATATATATTCTGTAAGAATAAGCGGACATACACTGGGTCCAAAATTTCCCACCGACCAACCGGCGTTACCAAAACACCACAATGTTATTCTACAAATAACACAGAATACCAGATTCTGCAGACTGGACCCGCGTTTTTGTCCAAACACAAACAACGCAATCTCGGCAGACACCGTGCCACCAGATACAGTCTGGTCTAAGATTGTTAGAATCCTAATCTAACAAACAATCGGCAGCTACGCTTGCCCACTATAAATACCACTTAGCTGTATTTCAGACGAAGAAATCCACCCTCCAGTAACGACTTTCAAAGCCACGCATTCCAACAAAGAAACACTAGTTAAATCACAGTAAAACGATTGACAGAGAAAAACAATGTCAGACAACCTCATGCTATGAAATCACGGACACAACAGCTTTCAAAACTGACGCACACGTGCGAATTCAGAATCGTCAGATTAGCACTCTGGTACCAATATACAAAAATTATAACCTAATTTTCCCCAAATGTTCAGCGCACCAAATACAGACTGCCGCCATGCACCATAAACAAACACATGTACCACATATTCCAGTCCCACACTGAATTTCATGGTAAATTCAGCCAACATGTCATGATGTCAGTGGAATTGTTTCTCTAGGCTCTTTGAAAATAATATTCTGGCCAAGTTTGTGGATTTTTAGCTACCTATTTATTCCGGGTTCATACAAATTACAATTACCGGAACGGACCATGAATTACTGGAACGGAGCTGTTTTATTAAGAAATAGTCAGTGATATGTCATTAAGGTTTACATTAGATTAATTTGTATTCCAATTGTGAATTGATATGTGATGATATCATATTTTACTATTTTATATTCTATTTGGACTATTCAGCTCATATTTGCTTTTTTTTTTAAATTAAAAAGAAGTTTATAGTATAATTTATTTCATACCTTGTCACTTGGATTTGTTTATATTTCAAAAAATCAAATAGGTAATGTTCCAATCACTATTAACTAACTATTTCTCTCTATATCCAATTATCATATCTGCATTCAATTAGCTATTTAAATATTTACATTCTGTACCTAGTTTTGATAAAATTATAGCTACATGTGATCTCACCCAATGGGTAGCTATAGGGAATGAATGCCTTGCGTTCTGAGCCCGGCCCGCCGTTCTCTTCGGAACAGTGAACACCACCCTCCTTTGGCTTTGTGGGAAGGAGAGTGGGTCCTACTGCTACTGGGAGGGCAAGGGGATAAATACATAGTCTATCTAAAACAAAACAATGGGGAAGAAGTGCCGTTCGTCTTTTCGGAACACCACCCTCCTTTGAGGAAAGGAGAGTATACAAATTATATGATAATACCTCATAGAAATTGTTACACAGTATTTTACCTGTGCATTTGATATAGTATATCAGTCTTTGGAAAATATTTCTCCTTTTGCTAGGTACTAGCGGTCCTGCTAAACACCACCCGGAGCCTTGTGGGACCGCAAAATTCTACCGCCCGATTACATTATATCGTACAATTGGTTATGATTGACCTTCACACGAATTTTAGAAACGAAAAAATGATTCGTAAATGAGTAAAATCATTTAATAAGTGTCATCACTATGTCTTACTTTATCAACACCGCCCGGAGCCTTGCGGAACTGCTCGGAGCTACCCAGGGACAAAATTCTACCGCCCGAGCACATTATATCGTACAATTGGTTATGATTGACCTTTGTACGAATTTTGGAGACAAAAAAAAGATTCGTTAATGAGTAAAATCGTTTCATAAGTGACATCATTATGTCTTACTTTTCCACCCCTGCCCGGAGCCTTGTGGAACCGCCCGGAGCTACCCAGGGACAAAATTCTACCGCCCAATTACACTATATCGTACAATTGGTTATGATTGACCTTCGTACGAATTTTGGAGACGAAAAAATTATTCGTTCGTTAGTGAGTAAAATCGTTCAATAAGTGACATCATTATGTCTTACTTTTTCAACACCGCCCGGAGCCTTGTGGAACTGCCCGAAGCTACCCGGGGACAAAATTCTACTGCCCGAGCACATTATATCGTACAATTGGTTATGATTGACCTTCGTACGAATTTTGGAGACGAAAAAATGATTCGTTAATGAGTAAAATAGTTTCAAAAGTGACATCATTATGTCTTACTTTTTCAGCACCGCCCGGAGCCTTGCGGAACTACCCGGAGCCTTGCGGAACTACTCGGAGCCTTGCGGAACTACCCGGAGCTAACCAGGGACAAAATTCTACCGCCCGAGCACATTATATCGTACAATTGGTTATGATTGACCTTCGTACAAATTTTGGAGACGAAAAAATTATTCGTTAATGAGTAAAATCGTTTAATAAGTGACATCATTATGTCTTACTTTTTCAGCACCGCCCGGAGCTACCCAGGGACAAAATTCTACCGCCCGAGCACATTATATCGTACAATTGGTTATGATTGACCTTCGTACGAATTTTGGATACAAAAAAATGATTCGTTAATGAGTAAAATCGTTTAATAAGTGACATCATTATGTTTTACTTTTTCAGCACCGTCCGGTCGATACGTATCTAAAAGCTGAGCGGCGCACACCAGTACGGCGCACTAGATTACGGCGCACCACAGTACATTCTATTAGATAGGTAATTTGAATACAGATTAATGATAAATGGAGTGAATTTGATAGGTAATTGTCTTATCAAATTTATGTCTGACGCCCGATGGTACCTGAATCCAATGTTTATACTATACTGCACAGTTTAATTATTTGATTGAGATGTTTAATTTGGAATAGAAAATAAAATTCATCATAGAAAACTATAATTGTAATTTTATGGGATAACTATTGTAAACTTTCAGTCTGAGGTGTAAATAAAAACTTATCAGTTAGCCATTAGGTAGATATATCAGGGGGCGTGCCGCCCCCCGAACCCCCCTGCCAGGTCATTAAACAATCATGAAGTGTGCATAACAACAAACTAGCGGATACAACAAACAACATAACAGTTTTTCACATTGAGGTCATTAAAAGAAAGTACAGTGGTGCGCCGTATTGTAGTGCGCCGTAATGTAGTGCGCTGCTCAGCTTTTAGATACTGTTGGTCCGGTCCGGCCCGGAGCCTTGCGGAATCGCCCAGAGCTACCCAGGGACAAAATTCTACCGCCCGAGCACATTATATCGTACAATTGGTTATGATTGACCTTCGTACGAATTTTGGCGACGAAGAAATGATTCGTTAATGAGTAAAATCGTTTCATAAGTGATATCATTATGTCCTACTTTTTCAGCACCGCCCGGAGCTACCCAGGGACAAAATTTTACCGCCCAAGCACATTATATCGTAAGATTGGTTATGATTGACCTTCGTACGAATTTTGGAGATGAAAAAAAGATTAATTAGCTATTGAGTAAAATTCTAAGTCACGATATATTTATCTTAGTTGCAATAACGTCGTCCAAGCAAAGATCACGTCAGAGCTCAGATGGAAAGGTCATTGTTCGACCAGCAGTAGCTACCTACCATTTAAAAACAATTTACTATTAAAATAATTGATACAAATTTGAAATAAGAAAAATTATTTCCTTCTCTTGATGAAAAATAGTGCTATGACTCCCAGAGCACTCCCCATGACTCAGACTCAGAGTAGTCATAGAAGATCAACGGCCATTCATAACGGCCTCCCTTCATATGAATGACTATAATCTCATCATTGCCTGGTACCTCAGCTAGCCACACACTATCTTGGAATTCAATCCAAAAAAATTTGTCCTTCAATTTAAAAAAGGAAAAGTAAAAAGTTTATTCTTCAAAGTACAAAAATAAAAACATCCTAAATACAGCTGAAAGGTACTTCCTCTGCTCATCTATAAAAAACTTTTCATTTAAAAATATAAATATATATCTGACTAAAAGAAACTAGCAGTAGAAAAAATTACCCACCATTAGCCAAACAAGCCTTGATTTCCTAAAAACTTTAAAATAATTGCCAATTTACTTAAAAACACTGCAAACCCAAATTACTCCACACAAACAAACAACACAAAACAAGAGCCAAAACCCCAGTCTGCAGAATATGGAACATTTTTCCAAGACTCTCTGCGGGAGTTTTGATTGAATTTTTAGAAATTTGAGATCTCTGCGGGAGATCTTGAATTAATTTCTATGTTACCATTAATTTAGCTGCGGGAAATTTTGAATTAATTCTTATGTTACCATTAATTTAGCTGCGGGAGATTCTGAATCTGCTACTGTGAGTCGGAGAGTAACTGTCTTTCAAATTAAAATCTCTGCGGGAGAAGAGACACATTCTGCAGACTGGCCAAAACCAGAAGAAAATATACATCACCATATTAATACAAGCACACATGCATGCACACATATATACTTTACAGGCATCTGGACCTCTCCTTCTTCATGTTGCTTAGTATCAACATGAGAGAGAGGATTCAGTTTTAATTTGAAATTTCTACTCAATTTGAATAGCATTTAGCTATTCAAAAGAGCAATCAAAATACTACATTTCCCTTAATAGCATACAAACCTATATTACCAAACATTTGAACCCCTCATTCTTCATGTTGAACCAGTCTGCAGAATATGGAACATTTTTCCAAGACTCTCTGTGGGAATTTTTGATTGAATTTTAGAAATTGGAGATCTCTGCGGAAGATCTTGAATTAATTCCTATGTTACCTGGTACCATTAATTTAGCTGCGGGAGATTCTAAATCTGCTGCTGAGAGTCAGAGAGCAGCCAAGTAAAATTGTATGTCTCATAAACTCACCATTTGTCTCTCCAGCTCTCTCCAAAATTCAACAAATTCTCTCCAAAATGATCAAATTATCATAAATTCTCTCCAAAATAACATTGTAGCATAAGAGAAAAATAGAAAAAACTCGCCATTTGCAATAGAAGGGCTCAAAATAACTGTCACAAACTCGCCATTAAAATGGCGAGTTTGGACATGCTTTATTACTTGGGAGAGCAGCTCTCTCTCAATTTAAAGTCTCTGCGGGAGAAGAGACACATTCTGCAGACTGGATGTTGATTGGTGTCAACATGAGAGAGAGAATTCAGTACCACCCTCTACTCAATTTGAATAGCATTTAGCTATTCAACAGAGCAAAAAACTACATTCCCTTCAATAATTTTTGTCTCTCATGCCAAATTTCATTAAGAAACTTCTTACACTTCAGTACATTTAAATTCCCAACAAACATCAACATCTCTTCCTCATTCACACTATTCATACCATATTTTTCTCTTATCCCATTCAACATCACACATTCCTTCAAAAAGTGACTTTGAGTTTCCTCATTCAATCCACACAGCCCACACATCACATTTCCATTCTCAAATCTTTTTCTCCAGTTTAAATTGAGAGTGTTGCTTCTGCACCAGACTGCCAGTCTGAAAAGGAAGCCTCTTCAGACCCAGGATTTTTTCCAGAAATTGGGATTTGGGCGCAGCAAATAACATGGGAACATAGGAATTAAATAGGACTTGGGCGCTGGATTAATCCAGAAATCCTGCTATACTTTTCAGACTTGCCAGACTGGAAAACATAAATTCTAACAAGAGTTACTCCTAACTTCATGCATTCCCATTAGTGATGTTTATCATCACAACAAGCCCAATTGTGAAGCTTAAGTGACTTATTTTACATTATTTTTCACTGCGGAAATGAAATTTATAAAATAATTTACTGATTTCTGCATTTTTTAGGGTTAAAATGAATAATTTTTGTTCATTCTAAATTCCTAACAGAGTTACTAGTCAATCTGAAATGAGTTATTATTCCACTCTGGCTTCTGCATCTGAATAGTAATGTTGACCCAAAGGTATTATCATAATAGGGTTCTTCCATAATTACATTCTTATATGTCCTGTATAGTCCCAGACTCCCAAAGTTGTTTTAGAGTTTAAATCCTCCAACCAATTCATATCCCACTCATTTATCCTTTTGACTATGTCATTGTCACTCATTTCACATCAATCCCCAGTTTCTCCAAGCAGCTGTGAATAAAAATACACCATTTGTCATCCTTATCTATCAACAAATCCCTTGCAATACACTCCACCATCTCATTTTTTCCACTCAGCAGATGCTTTAAAAATTATATTTTAGATTTCATATCTCGGGCTGTCACACTGCAGGCACCCACATCACCCCTCATAGCAGAGATTGGAGCATAACCAGGAGCACCCAGGATATTTCTCCACACTATATTCCCCCCCCCCCCCATGGCAAAAAGATTTCATGTCACAAAAATCTAAAAGGCGGAAAGCCTTGTGTTTTCTACAAACTTAAAGGTCCCCTCCAAGCAAATTCTTTTATTGCTTAAATCAACGAAACTAATGTTTCTAATCATTTAACTGCAAACCCCATAAAATTTGATAGCAAATATTTAATTTTATATGCTTTTAAAGATTTTTATAATCCAAACTCTACAAAACCTACTTCACTTCCGACTTTCTAATTTCAGTCTGAAGAAAAAGAATGTACACCATTTGTTTTGATTGTCAACTAGGTATTTGGTTTAATAAATCTATTTATTATTCATTTAAAAGTTTAAATTTAGATAAACTTATAATAGAAACGTTTATATACTTTTAGAAACAAATAATATCTTAAAAGAAGGCAAAAAACGCATTGTTTTTTTTAAAATCTAAATTTGAAATCAAAACAAAGAGTGTACAATCTTCTTTCTCAGCGTCAGGTTGGAGATTCGGTCGATTGTTGCTCACAGAGTATTAAAAAACTTTCAAAGCAAATAATAAAATATATACTGAACCGAATTGTATGCGGTTTGCGAAATAATGATCGTAGACCTTAGTTCTATTATATTATGTAATAAACTCATTTTTTTCCCGGAACCTGGAGAGGACCTTTAATGTTATTCGAAGCATTTGCACAACAATGGTATTCATGAAAAAAAAGTCTTAAAATGGCTCCTTAAACCTATTTAAAGTGTCAAATATCGAAAATCGTTGGGGACCTAAAGCACAAATTTAACCTAAAGCACAAATTTACCGAAAATTGTTCTATTAAATTTATGATTGACAGTACGGGCTGTCCAATGCTTATACAATACAAATCAGTTTAATTCTTAAATTCTTTGATCAAGATGTTCAATTTCAAATAGGTAGAAAATAAAATTTAAAATAGAAAACTTATAATTTTATGGGGAAAACAATTATAAACTTTCGGTCTGAGGTGTAAAGGCCTTGTTACACGGTGGTAGTTACTGTCGTGACAGTAGACAGCAGCTGTCCCACTGTACTCGCATGCCAGTAGCTCAATGTTCATAGCATTGAATTTCAATGACAGTTACAGTGTTACTCGACTGATGTGGTCGCACTGTGCGAGTAGCTGTACTATAGTAACTGGCTAGGCCAACTCGCACCTTTACTCGCACCGTGTGACAAGGCCTTAAGTTTAATCTTATCAGTTAGATGTATAGAACGATATTAAAAATATATAGAAACATCGAATTGTAAAAACCTTATCCATGAAAATGCTTCTAGATCTTGTTATAGACGAAAATAACTGAAACGTGTCGATAAATGGAGAGTGGCGATACAAGGAGCCCTTACCCTACAACTCACTTTAATGAAAGTGGTACTTATTTCGAGTCATACCTCGAAGTAAGTACCGTTCGTAGATATAGAAAACGGATATAATTTTTGTGATTATTCCCAAGAGCGTATATAGGATTCAGTCAAGGGGGGGGGGGGGGGGGCACCTTTTAATTTTTTTTAATGTTTCTGAAAAAAAATCTAGGGATCAATCCTCAGACTTGAAGAAATGTCAATTATTTGATTATTCAAATTGTTTTGAACATGCTAACACTGTGACCGTAACCCGTGTTCCATCAGAAGCGTCATTTTTAAATTGCTAATTTGGAGAAATCAAAATGATTCAAGTTGTATTATGTATACGTCATTTTGTTCATAAAAAATGGATTTTAACATCCCATTAATGTAAGTATTGATCTTCAACCTTAAAATTGTTCTTGAATTTGAGAAGAAATGGATCGTCCTGCACTCTGTAGCTTGCCAAAGTACCTTCTCCTTCAACAGTATGACGAAAATTCATGCTTCACTCCAAGATAAATAGAATTGCGGTAAAATCTTGCCACCTAAAAAAGTTCACAAGAGTTTGTGGTCTTTTCAATAAGACTGCTTTTATAATCTATCCACAAGAAAAAGCAAATGAAAATAAAACCAAGATGAACAGAAACAGTGATTTAGGAAGTAAAGAGTTTTTTAGAAGAGACCCTCAGTTGTTCTCTTAGAAAAGCTTTTCAAAAGATTTCACTCACCAAATCTTTGTTGTGGAGGATCATCAGGCATGAACTTAGTTTCTGTTTTTATCATTATACTACATTTCAACCATGATCATTACATCAATACTCATTACATCAATACTCATTACATCAATACTCATTACATCAGTACTCATTACATCAATACTCATTACATCAATACTCATTGCATCAATACTCATTACATCAATACTCATTACATGAAACAATGAAACAATGAAACAATTTTATTCAAGAATACAGTATGGTTAAAAAATAATTCAGTACATTAAAATAGGTAACAAACCGTACTCAAGGCCCCTATTAAGCACAATTTGCTTTTAGGGCAACCTATATAAAATTAAAAACAATATGTTATGCTACGTGAACGATTTAAAACAAAGAAGAACCAACGTACAATAGCAGAGGTCCTACGTTACTCAGCTATATTACAAATTACAAACACGTACAATTGAAAAGTTAATAGTTAGCAAATAAATGTTGAAGTAGACTTCGCTTAAAACAGGATAGAGAGTTATTAGATTTTACATAATCAGGTAATAAATTCCAATATGAAGGACCAACAAATGATATACAAAATTGGCTTTTGCGCTTACGATATAATGGGGTAATCAAATTGGAACCATATCGTGTTACATAAGAATGAATATTAGAATGGGTAAGCACACCGTTAAATAAATCGGCATCAATACCTAAGTGAATGGCTTTAAATACTCTAAGGCATATGTGTAAACAAAACATGTCATCAATTTTCAATATAGACAACTGTCGAAAATAATTAGAAGTGTGAGAATTGGCAGCTAGACAACAAATTGTTCTTATTGAGGATTTTTGCATCTTAAATAACTTATCCTGGTTCAATTTACTAGAAGCATACCAAACTTCTATGCCATAATCGAAATAAGGTTTAATAAGGGATTGATATAAAAATTGTAGCACCTCTTCAGGCAAGGTAAATTTAAGCCTATTCAGAACACCAAGCGACTTAGAAACCTTAGACAACACATGATTTGTATGATGAACGAAGTTTAAATTTTCGTCCAAGTGAATACCCAGGAATTTAGTGTGGTCAACGCGAGCTACCATTTCATTCCCGATTTTTATATTTGGCAAAGAAATGGAACGTCTATAATTGAATAGTACATATTTAGTCTTATCAACGTTGATGAATAGTTTATTAGAAGCAATCCACGTTTCAACTCTAGACAACTCGTCATTCAACAACTGACATACATCAAATGGGCATAGAGGGTCAAATCTAAACGAAAGAGTGCTATCATCTGCAAAAAGTGTAAATTCAAATTTGTCTGAGCTCAACGGAAAGTCATTTATAAACAATATGAACATCAAAGGACCTAGAACACTCCCTTCAGGTACTCCATGAGTAACGGGTGAACAATCTGAAGATGACTTCCCAATTCTCACATATTGGAGACGATCAGTCAAATATGATTCCAGCCACTTAAAACTTAAACCCCTAAAACCGTAGAAATAAAGCTTGGACAAAAGAATAGTATGATCCACAGAGTCAAATGCCTTGGAGAAATCCAAAAATACTGAAAAACACTATCGTTCGAATCTAATGAATCATAAATTAATTTCACAAATTTCAGAGTGGCTTGTACTGTGGATCTACCAGATCTAAATCCAAACTGCTGGTCTGCCAATAGAGAGTATTTATCTATAAAGTTATACATTTGTTTATAAACAATTTTTTCAAAAATTTTACTAAACGTTGACAAAATCGAAATTGGTCTATAATTACTGACATTTGTTCTAGAACCAGCTTTATGTAAAGGAATAACCCTAGCTATCTTCATACAACTTGGAAAAATGCCTTGTGAAATAGATTTATTAAAAATTACAGCTAGGATTGGAGATATGATATGACTAATTTTTTTAAACACATAATTAGATACAGTGTGTAAATCAGTGGGTTTATTTTTGAGTGAACTAATAGCTCTATCAACATCAGAGGGTGTGATATAGGAGAACATGAAAGAATTAGAATGGTTACCTCTTAAAAAATAACTATGATTAGTTGCACAATGTCGAACTGATTGACTGATGTTACGACCAACTGATGAGAAATGTAAGTTAAATGCGTTAGCTACTTTACTTTGGTCGGCAATATGTTCATCACCTATATTTAACTCTATCTGATTGATTTTAATGTTCCCTTTTCTACCTAAAATTTTATTAATACTCTTCCAAGATTCCTTAATGTTAGATTTAAATTTATCAAACTTAGATGAACAATACATGCGCTTAGCTTTCCTTATCTCATTAGTTACAAAATTTTTAAAGCTGCAATAAGTAGTTTGATTCACCTTTCCTTGTCGGAACAAAATATACATGTTCTGCCTTTTCTTAATATTATCAAGAACAGCTCCACAAATCCAAGGCTTTTTTAGGTTACATCAATACTCATTACATCAATACTCATTACATCAATACTCATTGCATCAATACTCATTACATCAATACTCATTACATCAATACTCATTGCATCAATACTCATTACATCAATACTCATTACATCAATACTCATTACATCAATACTCATTACATCAATACTCATTACATCAATACTCATTACATCAATACTCATTACATCAATACTCATTGCATCAATACTCATTACATCAATACTCATTACATCAATACTCATTACATCAATACTCATTACATCAATACTCATTGCATCAATACTCATTACATCAATACTCATTACATCAATACTCATTACATCAATACTCATTACATCAATACTCATTACATCAATACTCATTGCATCAATACTCATTACATCAATACTCATTACATCAATACTCATTGCATCAATACTCATTACATCAATACTCATTACATCAATACTCATTGCATCAATACTCATTACATCAATACTCATTACATCAATACTCATTACATCAATACTCATTACATCAATACTCATTGCATCAATACTCATTACATCAATACTCATTACATCAATACTCATTACATCAATACTCATTACATCAATACTCATTACATCAATACTCATTACATCAATACTCATTGCATCAATACTCATTACATCAATACTCATTACATCAATACTCATTGCATCAATACTCATTACATCAATACTCATTACATCAATACTCATTACATCAATACTCATTACATCAATACTCATTGCATCAATACTCATTACATCAATACTCATTACATCAATACTCATTACATCAATACTCATTACATCAATACTCATTACATCAATACTCATTACATCAATACTCATTGCATCAATACTCATTACATCAATACTCATTACATCAATACTCATTGCATCAATACTCATTACATCAATACTCATTACATCAATACTCATTACATCAATACTCATTAGATCAATACTCATTACATCAATACTCATTACATCAATACTCATTACATCAATACTCATTACATCAATACTCATTACATCAATACTCATTGCATCAATACTCATTACATCAATACTCATTACATCAATACTCATTACATCAATACTCATTACATCAATACTCATTACATCAATACTCATTACATCAATACTCATTACATCAATACTCATTACATCAATACTCATTGCATCAATACTCATTACATCAATACTCATTACATCAATACTCATTACATCAATACTCATTACATCAATACTCATTACATCAATACTCATTACATCAATACTCATTGCATCAATACTCATTACATCAATACTCATTACATCAGTACTCATTACATCAATACTCATTACATCAATACTCATTACATCAATACTCATTACATCAATACTCATTACATCAATACTCATTGCATCAATACTCATTACATCAATACTCATTACATCAATACTCATTGCATCAATACTCATTACATCAATACTCATTACATCAATACTCATTGCATCAATACTCATTACATCAATACTCATTACATCAATACTCATTACATCAATACTCATTACATCAATACTCATTGCATCAATACTCATTACATCAATACTCATTGCATCAATACTCATTACATCAATACTCATTACATCAGTACTCATTACATCAATACTCATTACATCAATACTCATTACATCAATACTCATTACATCAATACTCATTACATCAATACTCATTACATCAATACTCATTACATCAATACTCATTACATCAATACTCATTACATCAATACTCATTACATCAATACTCATTGCATCAATACTCATTACATCAATACTCATTACATCAGTACTCATTACATCAATACTCATTACATCAATACTCATTACATCAATACTCATTACATCAATACTCATTACATCAATACTCATTACATCAATACTCATTACATCAATACTCATTACATCAATACTCATTACATCAATACTCATTACATCAATACTCATTACATCAATACTCATTACATCAATACTCATTACATCAATACTCATTACATCAATACTCATTACATCAATACTCATTACATCAATACTCATTACATCAATACTCATTACATCAATACTCATTACATCAATACTCATTACATCAATACTCATTACATCAATACTCATTACATCAATACTCATTACATCAATACTCATTACATCAATACTCATTACATCAATACTCATTACATCAATAGTACTCATTACATCAATAGTACTCATTACATCAATAGTACTCATTACATCAATACTCATTACATCAATACTCATTACATCAATACTCATTACATCAATACTCATTACATCAATACTCATTACATCAATACTCATTACATCAATACTCATTGCATCAATACTCATTACATCAATACTCATTACATCAATACTCATTACATCAATACTCATTACATCAATACTCATTACATCAATACTCATTACATCAATTATTGCTCCCCTCTGTAATTAATCACACTAATTGTTTTAATTAATTAATTACCCGTTAATTCTATTTGCTTTAGGGGCATTTATATTTTCTAGAATTAAGTGCTAATTAAAATAGAAGATGAAGCTTTTAGTTATGATAAAGTATATAATGTATCTATTTTTACGCTGTTTAAAATATTAAAAATTGTTTTATTTCATCTCTATATTAATTATTAATGTGAATGTAACAATATTCAGCATATAATGTGCATTATTTTTGTAATAATATACAGCATATTATATGGAGAGTAATTTTGTTTAGTGATCTACGTCAATTTCTCCACCACTTACTAGTAACAGTGAAAAGTGCTCTACAGCTCCAAATCACTTCACAAAAGTACCAAATGATTCACAAGTAAATGCTCTACAAGCGTAGATCACTCTCTATTACTCTCACTTTGCATTGAAACATATATAGTGAGCTGCGGTAATATCAGCGTGAAGGTACCTACCTACTATTAGGCTTATCTACCTACTATTAGGTATATCTACCTACTATTATAGGTATATCTACCTACTATTTCGCTTATCTACCTACTATTAGGTATATCTACCCACTATTATAGGTATATCTACCTACTATTAGTCTTATCTATTTACTATTAGGTATATCTACCTACTATTATAGGTATATCTACCTACTATTAGGCTTATCTACCTACTATTAGGTATATCTATTTACTATTATAGGTATATCTACCTACTATTAGGTTTATCTACCTACTATTTAGTTTATATATCTACATACTATTAGGTTTATCTACCTACCATTTGGTTTATCTACCTACTATTAGGTATATCTACCTACTATTATAGGTATATCTACCTACTATTAGGTATATCTACCTACTATTATAGGTATATCTACCTACTATTTCGCTTATCTACCTACTATTAGGTATATCTACCCACTATTATAGGTATATCTACCTACTATTAGTCTTATCTATTTACTATTAGGTATATCTACCTACTATTATAGGTATATCTACCTACTATTAGGCTTATCTACCTACTATTAGGTATATCTATTTACTATTATAGGTATATCTACCTACTAATAGGTTTATCTACCTACTATTAAGTTAATATATCTACATACTATCAGGTTTATCTACCTACTATCAGGTTTATCTTCCTACTATCAGATTTATCTACCTACTATTAGGTTTATCTACCTATACTATCAGGTTTATCTACCTACTATTAGGTTTATCTACCTATACTATCAGGTTTATCTTCCTACTATGATAACGATAACTTTATTGATAATAAAAATACACAGTAAATACAAAGATAAATAAAATAGGCAAATACCAAGCCCTTCTATTAGTTCCAGTGAATCACTGGATCTTTTCGGTGAATCACTACTAGACTCACCTTCCTACTGTAATTGTAGCTTCAGACGATAGTGCTAGTGTTATGCTCTTCAACTAATTCTACGAGGCCTTAGATATTTGTTTTATAGTTAGAGGCTAGTAGGTCTCAATCACTTTCACCTCTTCATTTTCCTCCTCCACACGTAAGTGCAGTCACCGGTGCTTGTGTCATTTTCGTCACATTTTTTATTAAGTAACTGCATTCATGGAGTAGCTATTCTCATAAGTATTGTAACTGACTAGTGACTGATGGTAGTTGATTTTATTTGTGGAACCATTTGAATGCTCCTTCGAGTCCCTTGTGTTTGATTATTTTTTAATGTAAGTAATAGGATCCTGAGTGGTTAAAAAAAGTTGAAAAAAATGTAACCATAGATCCAATTTCCAGATTCTCTCTAACAGAAATTATCGAATTATTTTTCAAACTGCTTAAAAAGTAAATGTATAACGAATTGATAATTAAAACTCTCCAAACGCATCGAATTATTTCATATCGAGGGTAATTAAATAATCATATAAAAATACTCAAGAATATATTTAGCTTATAGTAACAGGTTTATCACATATCTGATATTAAGTAAAAGTTATGCAGATTTAGTTTATATGAAATTACAAATAAAGTCGAAACAGTAAATGGAAATCTAGGTAGCTAATGTTTGGTATGAAATTTAAGAAAATCGGATTAAATCGGATTTATTTATTAACAATTAAAAAACAAAAACATCTACCGTTTCGAGTTCTTTTTCATATTTTTCGAATAGTTAGGATCAATCTCAGAGAGAGGAACGTATTCCATTTCAACTTTTTCCTTCTGATCATCAACAGAGTGAGATGGATTTACCGCCAATTGAGGGTCACGGTCAACCTTGCTAGTGTACCTATATTTAACCACGGTGCATTTTTCTGCAGAGTATCTGATCTTGCATTTAGGCTCTGAGTTCTTTTTTCGAGACACCTTCTTCTGAAGTTGACTGAAGAAAGACGAACCGTTAGTCGTGATGGCATCAATCTGTGACTTAGGATGGAAAATTTCGATTTGGACATCTCCACGTTCCCTCACGATGCTATCCATAAGAGTTACGTGTACAGCTGGAGTTTCATTTTTCTGATTTTCAGTGTCTGAATCTTGATCAAATGTTGCAGATTCTGATGGATTGGCATTTTGACCCAATTTCAAAGTTATTGGTGTCAGGTTCATAGGAGTACAACCACATGGTACGGACAATTGCCGCTTCTCAGTGAGTAGTTTTCGATGTTCGGAAGAGTTTGGTATTCGAACCTCTGGGGGCTGAAGCTGTTCCGAATAGCGTCTCTTGAGTGAGGAGGCTGCAAACGGTTCAGAATATCGTCCTGAACCTTCGATTGAAACAAATTCGGACACTCCTGACGCATCTTTCCTTCTAAAAGAATTCCTGCACATACTGGTCACTGAAAAAGGAAAAAATATGAGGAATGGATGATTTGTCATAAATTTTATACTTTTATCACACTTACAATTTGTATTTAAGATATTTTGGATATATCTTACAATTGAACGGGTTTCAAACGCGATCTTAAAAATCTTTCCAAGCTAAATTAAAATGTCTCTGAAAATACTTTAAATAAGTAGGATTAATGAAGGTTCTATAGCATATCACAGTTAAAGTTCCTCTCTAGGCTCCAGGAAAAAAATGAGTTTATTACATAATATTATAGAACTAAGGTCTACGATCATTTTTCCGCAAATCGCATACAATTCGGTTCAGTATATATTTTATAATTTGTTAAAGTTATTAATACTCTGTGAGCAACAATTGAGCGAATCACTAATCTGATGCTCAAAAGAAAAGATTGTACACTCTTTGTTTTGATTACAAATTTGAATTTTATAAACAAACCATGCGTTTTCGGCCTTTATCTTAGATATTAATTTTTTCCTAAATATATAAACGTTTCTATTATAAGGTCATTCAATTTTATACCTTTACATTAATATTAAATGGATTTATTAAACCTAATACCTATCGTTGACAATCAAAACAAATGGTGTACATTCTTTTTCTTCAGGCTGAAAATTTCTTAAATTAGTAAGTCGGAAGTAAAATAGGTGTTGTAGAGTTTTGATTATAAAAATATTTAAAAGCATATAAAATTAAAAATATTCTACCAAATTCGATGCTGTTTGCAGCAAAATGATAAGAAACATTAGCCTCGTTGATTTAGGCAATAAAAATATTTGCTTGGAGGGGACCTTCAAGAGAAAACTTATTGATCAAGTATTCGTTTGGCACTTAATTAAATACAAAAGTTTCGCAATCAAACTTCACTGTCCGATTTTCTAAAGAAGAACGAAGATAACTGCGTATCTCTCGCAGACAATAATGTGCCAAGTCCGGCTACCTATTTACCTAACTAGGTAGTTACAATATCTTGGTAATGGCATTTAGGTAGATACTGAGATGATATCAAGGTATTCAAATTTCCTTGTTACAGTGACCTACAGTAGGTTCAAGCCAAGTGGGGAAATTTAGTTACAGTATAGGAGAAAACTAAGAGATCCTCCTAATTAGCTACTGTTTTTCTCACTCTTCAAGTAACTGAAATGTATAATAATTAATTGGCCCCTCCAAATTTCTCAGCAAAAGCATTCCTAATTTATCTATAATTAATTATTAATTTAATTAATATACTCTCATTATAATTCCTTTTTGAGTTGGAATTGTTAGCTATTCATTTTCTTTGCTTAAAACTCGGTGACTTACTGTAAATTATTATGAAATTTTACAGCCATTTTGGTATTAGTGAATTTTTTAAAATGATTTATGAAATTCAAACATAATTATATTCGCTACATAAATTTTCATTCTGAATTTCGTTATAACTATTATTCGCTTACAATTTATAGTTGTTGATCCTGAATGTATAACTTTTATTCCAACTCACGAGAAATGCAGGATGTTGACCGGCTGTTGCTTCTTGTTTTGTGACAGCAGAAACCACAAGGATCAGTCGCCTCTTGGAGGGTTTTCTTGACGGAGGAGGTTGATAGGGTGTACAGAATGGGGTTGACTGCTGCGTTCAGAGGCAGGATGAAAACAGCAATCCAAGAGAAAACCTGAAACATTTCCTAAATTATAATGACTACTTTTAACATCGTATAAAATATCATCGAGGTAAATATGCTATTGATGATTAGCTTGATTTGAATCATATTCAACGTGTGTAAAATTAATTTGGCTTATGAAAGACGTACATTTACCAACCAAATTTAAAGTGGTGTTTTCCCTAACGATGAACTGACCTTAGACGGTATCTTGACTCCGCATAGCGACACCACTCCCAGCGCTATGATCGGAAGCCAACACGCAGCGTCAGTGGCGACTATAAGCGTCATACGCCGCCCCATTGTGGTTGTACACTGTGGCGTTCTAGGTTGATCTGTAAGACATGGAGTTGTCGAATTTTATGGCAATTAACGAATACTTAATTGATTCTATTTGAGACCATTTCCATGAACTTATCACCTGATGTCAATTCGGCAAATGTTTATAACTAGTTGGCAACATAGTTACACCAAACAATGAAACAAAACTGAACTACTGTGTAACAATGGAAATTGAAGAATAGTGGCTTGAAATAACTCCTCATACTCTATCCTGTGAACTGAGGGGAAAAAACTGTCAATGAACCGGTTTGACAATTGCTGCTGCTCTACTTTTTTTCCAAAATAAATATATAAACTAAAAACAGAATTCTTCCAACCACCTCTTTTCTCTCCATTCTCTCACCTGTTTTCTCTCCACTCTCTCACCTCTTTTCTCTCTACTCTCTCACCTCTATTCTCTCCACTCTTTCACCTCTATTCTCTCCAATCTCTCACCTCTATTCTCTCCACTCTCTCGACTCTATTCTCTCCACTATCTCACCTCTTTTCTCTCCATTCTCTCACCTCTATTCTCTCCAGTCTGGGAGTGGAGAGTCAAGTCGTGGGAGTCGAGATTATGGGTTACACTCCTTCGTTGAGGGTGTTTGTAGTGTACCGGCTTCCTCACTGCCCACGTGACTCTGACGTGTCACTTTATAACGACCTATCAGGGCTAGTTCAGGGTAACACGGTGGTTGTAGGGGATTTCAACTGTCACCTGGATTGGAATTTGGGAGTTGCGGTCGTTGAGGGAATGCGGTTGGTCGATTTTTCGAACGACTGCTACCTTACTCAGATGGTGCGCGTTCCAACCAGAGGAAAAAATACTCTCGACCTCGTGTTCACCACGGAAGAAGAGATGGTGAGGAATGTGGAAGTAGGTGAGGGACTTGAAGGTAGAAACCATGCAGCGGTTTCCTTCGAGGTTGTGGTGGGTTCCGACGGTGAGCGTTTTGGTTCTTGTCGTCGCCTCAACCTTCGATTGGCTAAATACCCGCAGTTCCGTCGTGGCCTGATGGAACTTCAACCCCAGCCTCACCCATCTGCTGAAGCAATGTGGCAGCTATTCAGTAGAGACTTCAAGCAGATTCATGCTAGGTGTATACCCTTTAAGAGGATCGGTGGGTTGGCCAGGGTAAAACCTTCGTAGTTCACCCTCGTGTTAGCTGAAGCGAATCCACTCTCTCACCTCTATTCTCTCCACTCTCTCACCCTCTTTTCTCTTCACTCTCTCACCTCTTTTCTCTCCACTCTCTCACCTCTTTTCCGGAGAGACAGATCTCTCTGTAGGTTGGTGCTCCATCCTGTGGCTGAAGATCGCCTGGCGTCTCTTTGGGTCTGTCTGGCGGTGGTGTACATCAGTGCGTAACTCATCGCTATCACCGCAAAGCTCACCAGGTTGATCACTGGCAGGAAGCAAACACGAATATGTTAGAAAATTGTTATAAAGCACTCAAGAAATGCGTGTAAGGGAAAAAGTTGTGGCCTTCTTTCCTCTCTACTATAACCTCCGTTTTCCAAAATTTTCAAAAAAAATTTCAAACAATCTCAACCAAGTTTCAATACTTTCATAATGTGAGGCATATAAAATTAACTTTGAAGCACACTCAATTTTCCACGGCCCTCTCTCTGGCTATTAAAAATGTTCATTGAATCTCACCCAGAAATATGAAGACCGAGTACTCCCATCCATTTGGTTTTTCGCTGGTGATGTGAAGGGCGAGGCAGACTCCTGACCTGCCGTAGAAGTTGTCGAAGTAAGGGATGTCCAGGAGGGGCAAAGCAGCGAGGGTAGTCACCAGAACCCAAACTGTGAGCATGATAGTCACAGTGACTCGCATGTTGAGTCTCTGCTCACCAAAAGGGAACTTGATCACCAGTAGACGGTCAACCGTAATCACTGGGGGGAGATTGGAAGAAGTACAACTTTAGAAATGGTTGGGAAAAAAGAAAAGGATTCTAACTTAGATTCAATTACAACCCATCTTCGAATAAAATTATATTATCGTGTTTAATCTTTTATAAAAATTATTTTCCTATTAATCGAACATAACCAAAATTATATCTTGTATATTCATATCAAATAATTCAATGATCAAACAAATAATTCAATGAAAATATTGTTGCAGTTACAGTTAGTATCATACTTCACAGTTACCTATTAAGAGTTACAACAGACAGTTACCTGTTAGAGTTATAACTGACAGTTACCTGTTAGAGTTATAACTGACAGTTACCTGTTAGAGTTATAACTGACAGTTACCTGTTAGAGTTACTACTGACAGTTACCTGTTAGAGTTACAACTGACAGTTACCTGTTAGAGTTACAACTGACAGTTACCTGTTAGAGTTATAACTGACAGTCACCTGTTAGAGTTATAACTGACAGTTACCTGTTAGAGTTATAACTGACAGTTACTTGTTAGAGTTATAACTGACAGTTACTTGTTAGAGTTGTAACTGACAGATACCTGTTAGAGTTATAACTGACAGTTACCTGTTAGAGTTATAACTGACAGTTACCTGTTAGAGTTATAACTGACAGTTACTTGTTAGAGTTATAACTGACAGTTACTTGTTAGAGTTGTAACTGACAGATACCTGTTAGAGTTATAACTGACAGTTACCTGTTAGAGTTATAACTGACAGTTACCTGTTAGAGTTACTACTGACAGTTACCTGTTAGAGTTACTACTGACAGTTACCTGTTAGAGTTACAACTGACAGTTACCTGTTAGAGTTACAACTGACAGTTACCTGTTAGAGTTATAACTGACAGTTACTTGTTAGAGTTATAACTGACAGATACCTGTTAGAGTTATAACTGACAGTTACCTGTTAGAGTTATAACTGACAGTTACCTGTTAGAGTTACTACTGACAGTTACCTGTTAGAGTTACTACTGACAGTTACCTGTTAGAGTTACAACTGACAGTTACCTGTTAGAGTTATAACTGACAGTCACCTGTTAGAGTTATAACTGACAGTTACCTGTTAGAGTTATAACTGACAGTTACTTGTTAGAGTTATAACTGACAGTTACTTGTTAGAGTTGTAACTGACAGATAGCTGTTAGAGTTATAACTGACAGTTACCTGTTAGAGTTATAACTGACAGTTACCTGTTAGAGTTATAACTGACAGTTACTTGTTAGAGTTATAACTGACAGTTACTTGTTAGAGTTGTAACTGACAGATACCTGTTAGAGTTATAACTGACAGTTACCTGTTAGAGTTATAACTGACAGTTACCTGTTAGAGTTATAACTGACAGTTACCTGTTAGAGTTATAACTGACAGTTACCTGTTAGAGTTATAACTGACAGTTACTTGTTAGAGTTGTAACTGACAGATACCTGTTAGAGTTATAACTGACAGTTACCTGTTAGAGTTATAACTGACAGTTACCTGTTAGAGTTATAACTGACAGTTCTGCTGACAGAGTGCTTATGAAACCAGCAAACTGGCAGAGGTTTGAAGATCGCCAGTACTGCTCGTGTGCCTGAAATAAATAGCTACATTAGAAATTATTAGAAACAGGTAGAACAATCAATAATATAATAAAATAGCATTAATAACAAAAGTATCAGTTATATGAACCTCTTTACCGGTAATTAGATGGTTTAACTGTTATAGAAAGAAATATATTTAGTTTGAATTTTTCAACTGCTAGAGCATTTTGTTCTGTCAAAAATTGGAATACATTTCAATATGAATTTATCAACTTCTATAAAATATTCAATAGAGGATTTAACTTCTGTTTTGTAATTTAAGGCTATTATCGCTGCCATCTAACGGCAATTTAATAAAAAGGACTACAAAAAAGCAGTCAGAAAAGAAAGTAGCTACAAAAATAAAGAAATGTGATGAAAAGGGACACAAGCTCTGGTGGCTGCACCCACAGATTGAAGAGGGAAATGAAGAGGTTATAATAAATTAAGTTTATGAGCCAAAATAACATAAACTCTATGACTTCGTAGTTGAAGAGCATAACCCTAGCGCTATGCACTAAAACTGCAAGTAGCGTTAAAATATGATAAGCATAATAAAAAAAAACATAATTTAAATCACAGCAACTCATATTCATTCATTCATTTATAATTATCTCACGTTTATTCCACACTCTGAGACCTCATATATACCCTGGTAAAACTCCACCGACCTCATATATACCCTGGTAAAACTCCACCGACCTCATACAAGTCCCGGTAAAGCCCCACTGACCACAAACATGACCCGGTAAAGCCCAATTGATCTCATACATACCTAGGTAAAACCCCACTGACCTGATACATGCCCTGGTAAAACCCCACTGACCTCATACATGCCCTGGTAAAACCCCACTGACCTCATATAAGTCCCAGTAAAACCTCCCTGACCTCATACAAGCCCCGGATAAACCCCACTGACCTCATACAAGCCCCGGATAAACCCCACTGACTTCATACATGCCCCGGTAAAATCCCACTGACCTCATACAAGCCCCAGATAAACCCCACTGATTTCATACATGCCCCGGTAAAATCCCACTGACCTCATACAAGCCCCGGATAAACCCCACTGACCTCATACATGCCCCGGTAAAATCCCACTGACCTCATACAAGCCCCGGATAAACCTCACTGACCTCATACATGCCCCGGTAAAACCCCACTGACCTCATACATGCCCCGGATAAACCTCACTGACCTCATACATGCACCGGATAAACCTCACTGACCTCATACATGCCCCGGTAAAACCCCACTGACCTCATACATACCCCGGTAAAACCCCACTGACCTCATACATGCCCCGGTAATGCATATCCACCCCCGCTATGATGAGTAGATACACCCCCATCAACAAGTCCC
>CANNZV010003310.1:80125-146940 GCA_947561585.1 Caprella mutica
AGGCTGGACTGCTTTTTCAGCAGATGTTGGAGAGTAGTTACGCTAATGAAAATTGCGAGTCAGCCTAACTCATCGTTTGAGTCAAGCATATAAAAACTCCAATAGTGGAGTCTATTTTTCTTGATTGACTCTACCTTTGAGTCATATGATCCAACTGAGAGTCATATTGCCTCATCGTGAGTCAAATTACTAGATTGACTCAGTTATGAGTAATAATCCAATATTATTGTGTTATATATTTACCTATATAAACATAATTTAGTATTTAGTTAAAAAGGTTTTGTTATTGTTATACCAAATAAATGTGTTTTTCTAGAGATAACTAATTCAACCGACTTATTAAAAGGTAATTGTCTTGTGATAGAAATAGGTATTTAGATTGTACATGGTACCTGTAAAATTAGTTGCCACACACTTTTTCTATATTTTTATAGCTACATCCATTATTATTTTAATAAAGAAGTTCATATATATTTGCAAATAACGAGCTATTTCGATTAAGGATTATTTAATTAGGTTTATGTACTGTTTTCATCTGAGTGTTTATTTCAATGGACATTCCAATATGAGTGAAAGATATTTGACCGAATTTAAATGAAAAAATGGATGAAATAATTTAAATTTGTTCAGTTTAAAAAATTAATTGAGCTCAATATAATTATTTCACAGCAATACTATATCTTAAATTTAAATTAGTTATTTTTCTTCAACGATCATGAACAGGCGGTAACAAATATAAGCTGTGTCTCATAAACATTATATAAATAAGGGAATGAGCTATATGAGTGTAATAAGATCTATATTCATAAATGCTATAAATAGAAACAATAAGCATCAAGTCAACAAAGATGATGATATTAGCACATTCATAATGGCAGATGGTGTGTGTCTCATCTATTCCCTTTTTAAGAAGAGTCCTGAAGACATGAGTAGATTTTTACAAATGGCTCCATCTGCCATGAGTTTTATCTTGGTAAATGGGCCACCAAAACTATTTCTAACTTCAATAGAAAAGAGTACGGATACTTTGACTGAAGTAGTATACAGTGGAACAAACGTAACCTTTTCACATCAAAATGTTCTAGGGAAGTGTAAGAATTTGGAAAAGGTTCAGCTGACAGGTAAATTGGTAGTTTCTGAAGAGATACCAAAAACTTTTCATATTATTCCAGCTACAGAAATAGAGTTGGAAGGGAACTTTCATTGTCCTTATGTTTCTGATCTTTTTTTCGGCATAACTCTAGAATCATTTAGAGCTAATAATTGCACCATAGCGGATATCAAAAACGAACTTTTCAACAAATCTACTAATCTAAAATCTCTTATTATCAACATGAAGTTAGAAAGAGAGGACATAGAAAACCAACTGTTGATTGATTCTATCATAGAATGGGTAGATACTCTTAAAAATCATGGAACATTGGAGCAAATTGTCTTCTATAATGTAAATCCGTTTATCATAAATTCTCTTCAGGAACCTCTTTCTGAGTGCCTTGAGTCAATTGCTGGAAGTGAAGTAGATATGAGAATATATTATATGGGTTTTCCTACTATCTTAGTAAGATTAAAAGTGTATAACAACTAACGCACACACACATGTTTCTTTGATTATTCATAATTATGTGAAATAAAATCCAGAAGAAAAGTAATGAATGATCTTAAACAGCACATCATGCTTATCTCCAAACCAGCAGTTTTAAGAAAAATAATACTCTTTGTTGTAATAATTAGAGAAAATATTGTCAATCATTCTTTTTAATTCCAATCCAGTGAATAATCATTTTTTCGTAGATTTAAAAATAAATCAGCTTATTTTATATTATTGTTTTGAAAGATTTCCTGTAGTAGTACCTTTCTTTAAACATCAAAAAATATCAGAGGAGCATGTCTTTCAATGTAATTTCCTAACTTTAATTAAGCTATTTATTTTGATTTTGTAATATATTTGTTACTATTATTGTTAAAGTATGTCCTTTGAAAATAAAGCTTGTGAACCTATTACTTGTATTTCATTCACATCTCAAATACTTCATCGGTGTAGCACTTTTTGCAAAACTTTAGTTTCAGTTCATTTCTGGGTTTCTGCGGAGTTGACAAAGAAATAAATCTAAGAAGTTAAGTTGGTGAGCAACCTTGATGAGATCAATACCCTTCAGAAAAACTTATATGATTAAACAATAGTAAATGCCTGAAACGGTGACAGGTATATTCCACCCCGGTACACAGAGAAAAAAGTTTACTCATATTTAATGGGTCAACAATTTATGCTTTGAATTAATATATTACGTGAGTTAGTTTGACTACATTCAGTTTTTCACGTGTGTCAAAACAACTATGACATGGGTGTGTCAGCAAACATAGTTAATTCAAATCCTTTTATGGATTGAATCAACTAACTATGAGAGTTAGAGTTACATTTTGGGAGTTTGAACATATGTTAAAACATTATAGTTTCTTATCTTTTCTTTAAGTAATATTAAGCAATCATGAAAATGATAAATAAGATTTAATAAATATTAAAAAATAACCATTAATAAATTGAATAATTTTTCTTTTTGTTTAAAATTAATATTTTCTATTATAAATTGTCTCAGGGAACTAATAACACCATGGATTGAAATATTTTACAGCTCCTTTATTTATATAGACCACAAATGTATTATTTTCGAGCTTTTTTCCTCAAAATATCATGGTAGAAACTCATTTTCACACTTCTATGACGTCACAAAATACTCTCGCACGGATGCGAGTGTTGAGAGGTACTTGCGCACGAGCATACCTTGTATTGTTATTTTACCATGAACTGGGCCGATCTTGAGATGAGTCGCATGCGTCTAAAAGCGACTGAATTTCAATCCGATCTGAGGTCATACGATTGATCTTAAAATTAATATGATCATGTAAGCCAGGCTTAACAACCAAAATATCGCCATGGATAATTATCATGAGATTGAAATTGGATTACTGGGAGGAGCCAAAAATCAAGCAAGATTATCAGATTTTACACTTCGTGATATCAGATCACAAGATCAGACCTTAAAACAAATCTAACCGTGTAAACTTGCCTTTAGTCCTCTTTTTACAACATGTCTTACATTTTTTCTAATTGATAAATGAGACTACCTATTTTATTAAGTTATTTTTATATTATCAATATACCCTAACAAAACAATATTTAAATTTGAAAGCTGAAGAGTTGAATCTTTAGAACGGTGCTATCATTGTCCTACATATTAAATCGTCTTTTGCCTAATATTACTATATCAGAAGGGGTGACCGGACAACTCGTCGCCGAGCAATTTCGTAGCAGACAATTCGCCGAGTGGGTAAATCGATATTATAAAAATTAGTGACAAGAACAACTTCAAAATTTTCAAAAGTATGCATAATTTATATATAAAAATAGTATAATCATTATTAAAAAAAATGAGTCTAAATGAAAATTGAGAGGTTTCTTTTCCCTTTTGATCAAAATTATTGCTTATTGGCAATAAAAAACAATCAACCAAATTTTCCGACTGAGTAATTTTGTATATCAACCGGAATTAATTGAATTTAGTTGGAAGACTATCACTGTCTGAAATATTTAGAAAGAGTAAGCAATTTGAGAAATTACTTCGGATTCTCTTTAATTTTGTACTGAGCTGCAGAAAAACTGTAAGTCGAGTTAGAGAGTAAAATAAGGAATTCCTGCTATTGATAATATATATATTTTATTAATTACTTTTGAATACACAAAATAACCAATATACACCAATCATACCTACAACGTACACGTGTTATAAGCATACAGATGAAACTGAATCTAAAGGAGAACTATAAGTATGAATACAAAATTTAACTTCATTCTACCATTGCTCGTCTCTTTATTCACTTCACAATCACATTTTATTTTCCAAAAAGTGAAACACGTTTCAAATGATTACAAGTTTCTCTATGGTTTACTAATTGCCACGCAGTTCAAATCGTACAAATGGGCTATCAAAAATGTTAATGGCTATTTACAATTTAGTTTTAATTTACGACTTCCTGCATTCTTGGTATAATTTAGTTACGATCTCATGTAATTAACATGTTATTTTGAACTTAAAATGATAAGTAGAAAACTGCAGTCCAAGAAATGTGTATCTGTATTGATTTAAGACAGTTTTCGAATTTACAATTTCCAAAAAAAAATTCTAATTGTAATGATAGTTAATATTTCAAATTGGTCTGGTACACCGCAAAAAAATTGTAAGATTTGAAAATTAGTAAGGTTATGAAAATTAGAAAATATAAGAAAATTTGAAAAGTATCCAATAACCGAATCTCAACTCCGCAGAGATTCAGAAATTAACTGAAACAATAAATTTGCAAAAAATGTTAAATGGATAAAAAATCTATGAGATGAGAATAAAATACAAGTAATACCATCAAAAGGTTTATTCTTATAGGACACACTTTCTCAAATATAGCGCAAATATATTACAGAAGCAAAATGAATAGATTAGTTGTAGAAATATACACATTGAATGATAAGTCTGGTAATTTATAATATTTAAAGAAAGTTACGAATAAAGAAAAATTTTAGAAAATGGTAAAATAAAATGAACTGAAAATATTGTATAATTACAGACAATAATTATTTACTAGTGGAGATTATGTAACAAATTTTAATTTAATTGTTATTTTGCATTCAAAAAGAGTGTTTTACAATATTTTAGCAATTTATTACAGCAAAGTTATTACTCAGATAAATTACATAAAACAGAAGGTTATTGTAGATAACTGTGGTGTGCTGTTTATTCGTTTGCTTCTTAATCTATTTCATTTGAATAATCAAAGAAACAAGTTGTTACCCTTCTATAATGTTATATATATATCAGGATTAAATGAATACATTCTAGCACCTGGAATAGCCTCAAGGCTCGTAGAAAGAGGTTCATCAAGAGAGCTTCCGATATACTGGCTCAAATTGAAGATGTTAATGTGTCGTAATGTTTGGTGGTGTTTAAGAGTATCTACCAATTCTGTGATAGAATCAATCAAGTGATGGTTTTGCATATCATCTCTTTCTAATTCCATGTTGATATGAAGAAATTTTAGATTAGTACATTTGTTGAAAAGTTCGTTCTTGAACTGCACGATGGTACAATAAACTATTTTCAATGTTTCGAGTGATTCGCTAAAAAAAAGATCAGCAACATAAGGGCAATAGAAGTTTCCTTTTAACCATATTTCTTTAGCTTGAATAGTATTGAAGGTTTTTGGTACCTCTTCAGAAACTACCAATTTACCAGTCAGCCAAACCATATCCAAATTCTTACACTTCCCAAGAGCATTTAGATGTGCTAAGGTTAGGTTTGTTCCCTTGTATGTTACTCCAACCAAAGTATCCGTACTCTTTTCTATCGCAGTTAGAAATAGTTTTGGTACTCCAATTGCATTAATGTAATTTATGGAAGATGGAGCAATTTGTACGACGTCTCTAATGTCATCAGCATTCTTCTTAAAAATGGAATAGAGGTAGCACTCATCATTGGACATTATGAGGGTGTCAATATCATCATCTTCGTCTATTTCATGCCCAGTATTTCTATTCATAGCATTTATGAAAATAGATCTCAATAAATTCCTACATTTATTTCTCAACAATAGATGTGCACGGTAAGATGTTACAGTCATAGCTTTCAGATCTGTACATTTATTAATTTCCTCCTCCATTTTCTTCCGAATTTCTTCATTGGAGTATGTAGCACTTCTATCGTCCTGTCGGTGATTAAAACGGTTAGAGAATCAGAAATTAGCAACAATTTATCTAAGCATAGAAAAAATGTTCATTTATTTGTATAACTAGCAATAATTTTCCACAATTGCCATAATTTTTCAGCGAGATAAATAAACCAGAGAACATTTATTTAAATATGAATATTATGAGTTATGAAGAGCCTCAAGCCATAAATATTAAATACACAAATTGAAATTCAGTCATCGAGCAGCCTTGACAATTTTTGTATAATTAATTGAACAATAAATTCATTTAATTCTAAATTTTTATCATGTCTACATTTTTATGTCAACGAATGTTCTATTGAATGGTGAATACTCTTTAAGAACAATCTTGCAGCAGTATAGCGATTTTTATTCATAATATATAATATAATAGATAGTTTAAGTAACATCAAAACAAGAAAAAAGCACTATGCCACCCTTCTATAGAGCACACCATCTACTGAATTTTTTACCAGAATTTTGTTTAAATAGACAATTTACCATCAATTTAGTCAATGCTAAAACGAAACTAGTTTTATTGTATTCATTTTTCCCTCTCTTGAAGACTCACCTTATATAGCAAATGATTCCTATCGCATTTTAGTTTACTGAGCACGTTGAAACGATAGTTCACTTTCGGCAGAGTTGAAAGATCAGCAAAATCTTCAAAATGCTCAAAGATCTCGATAACCATTTCATTGGGCAACAGATCCATCATATTAGTCTGAAATTGGAACAAAAAATTATTAGACGATGAATGATCGTAGACTAATCTATCTATTAGACAAAAAGGATTCGTCGAAACTCGTAGCTGCTTTCAGAGGTTGACAATCGATTGAATGAAGTGTAATGATATTCTAAAAGGTTCGACTGCTCCCGTAGTGAGGTGAAAGAATATAATGGAACTAATTTAAAGAATGTGAACGGAACAAGGTGGGGGAATTGCCGCACGATTTTGAAACTATATCAACATACGGTATTGTAAGGACCGAACCAAATTTCAGAATTTTTCGCATGTTCCACCATCTTCTTGATATGTTTTTCTAGAAAGAGTCTGAAGGGATGAATCCTTTGATTCGTGTCAGACGTTTGATGCATAGTGGGTAAATATTCGTTATAGAAATGCTTTAATTTGCATTGCATTTACAAGTGTAGTATACATTATATATTTTATATTATTTGTACCTATTGTCCATTAAAAAAGTAGAAAACACCTTTTGTTAATGATAATTTGAAATTCATGGTCTCTGTCTTAATTCCTACTGCATTCTTCTTTTCTTGATTGGCTGCTCCTGTAAAATACATAGTAAAATAATAAAACTGAATACTTTTTGAAAAAATAGTTATATGGAATCTGCTGATACACTACCGATGTAGTTAGTTCAAGGGGACCGTACATGGTTTTTGAAAACTTTTTTATTAATGAAGCTATACGGTTCTGAAACTTGGTACCTAAATATTAATTGAATTTTATATAGTTTTCGTTCTTGATACTTTTTCGATTCAATCCAACGAGTTATTCGAATTTTGAACGAATTTCGAACAGCTTTTGAAAAACTCAAGGGTCTTACAATTTTGAACCAACGGCATTGAGGTTTTTTGCATTCGACTCTCCACAGAATTCTCTACAAAATTACCCCGCGGAATTTTGATTTTCGAATTGGTTTTCAAAAAAAAAAAAGTCGTGAAAAAGGAAAAAAGATTACTTTTTTTAATTTAAAATTTTGAAAAATAATTCGAAAATTAAAATTCCACTGCCGCAATTTGGTAGAAAATTTCGTGGAAAATTGAATGCAAAAAACCCCAATGCCGTAGGTTCAAAATGGTAAGAGCCTTAAGTTTTCTAATACCCAAAATTTCTAATTTTCAGAAAAGTCAAAAAACGCATTCAGAGTTGCGGTGTTTAATAGCTACTCTAGAAACGTTGCATCTCTACCGTGTAAGATATGGAAGGCAACTGAACATATTGTAGCCTATTGTTTTCGTGTGTGTTCTGAGGAACACGAACTATACCAGATATGGCGAGATAAATAATTATTACGAATTATCAGTGGCTGATAGGGAGTGTGTGGAGCGCATAGCTGTACCACAACCTTCGCCTTGCCCTCCTCCCTTTCTCTCTCCCACCAGTGGGTTATAGTTACACTAGGACTCTGATATTTCACTCAAACAACTAGTAGGCTATTAGATAGCTATTTACGAAATAAAAAAAAAACGACAAAATTATGAGATTTTTCCCTGTACTTTTTTATGTGGGTTATTAGAGAATTCTGTGCTAATAACCTACGTGTTTGATACATGAAGGAGATGCATTAAACGATGTTCCTCAACATCTTATCTTAGCTGCCGAAATACAGTCAAACCGATTATTATACCTATCTGTTTATCTAACTGTTATCGATGGATGAACATTATTAAGTGTTCATATGAAATATTTCCGTTTAAATCACTATAATAATTTTGTATATTTATATCTTACTTATAATGTAATAGTGAAAAATAAATTGAAATGTTTCCCACATACACTATAGAATGCATAAAATACATTTCGTGGAAGGACAAAATGCACGTGGAAGAAATGTCCTAAACCCGGTAATTCATAGTTAAACATGAAAACTTGAATAAAGTTCAGCAAACTCGCGTAATAAATGTATTTCTAACAAATAAGATTTATTCTCGTTCTTCCAGAAAAATGTCGTATTGCACAAGGAAAAAGACAGAATAGTGGAGAGAACATTACACTAAATAACGAAGTTATTATCCACACAATAAAAATATCTAAAATCATCGAAGAACATCGATAATATTACCAAACTAAACCATAATATATGTACAACTCATCTCTTAAAAAAACTAAAGAGAAAAACTATCCAGAAATATTCTAAAAAGTGACGTCTACTTAAACATATAAGAAAATCTAATCAAAAGAGAATAATGATTAAATTGAATATTTTTCAAAATATAACTCACGTTTGTATCTTCGTTATTCTCCATAATTTCTTTGACTCACTATCACAATTCGTAGAGACTCCAAGGGACAACTTAAACCTCACTTATTGAGATGTACATTCAAAATGAATGGTGTTGAAATTACAGACGTCTTATATAGTGCGGAGATGTTCGAAAAAAGGTAAAACAACCGGCTTTGATGTCATCCTGTTTGGTAACTTTCTGTTCCAGAACATTGCTTGAAATTACTCATTAGAACCAAATGTTTAAATTTAATTCTCAAATTTGTGATTTAGTAATTGGAATATGAGAATATATACCCTAGATAATTTTTCTATCACTTTTTTTCTTTTCTTTTTCACCACAAGAACAATGTACATCCTGTTTGGTAACAACCTGTTCCAAAACGTTGCTCCGAATTACAAAATACGCACTGAGAATATTATACATACAAAATATGAAACGATCTTTTAATTCATTAAGTAAGTATAGATAACAGAAAAGAAAGACCTTTAAAATAGCTACAATAATGCATTTCAATACTACTTTGATCGATATACATCATTTTGACATTTTAGGCTTAATCGAAGCTGTGTGGTATGATCGTATTTCAATACATACTGTATATATTATGTGACCGGCATAGTAAACTAAACCAGGTAGTACTTAACTTTTAATCTACAGTATATAACTCTGAAGTTATTTTTAGGCGACCTATATGATTATTTGTCAACCTGTATTGATAATTTGATATGCAAAAAAAAAACACTTAAGAAACTTTAAAATAATTACAAATATACCTGGTGGTTACGTCAGTAAAATTATTGTGATGGATCTTCGTAAATTAAAATTATTGTTGTACGTATTAACACGTGGTGTATATCAACACGTGGTGTATTCCAACACGTGGTTTATATCAACACGAGATGTATTCCAACACGTGGTGTTCATCTTCATGTATTGTATCAGTATTATTTAAATATCATATCATTCAAATATGATCAGTATATCACATTACATAATTAAATATGCCGATTCCATTAAAACACATGTTTTAATTCTTACCTCGTATTGAAAGTTCTAACACTACTTCCCTATCCTCTATACACATGTGGCCGGGTATTACCGGTCACAAGATTGAAATACGTTCTAGGTGTAGCTTTTTAATAGGCCTAAATATAAAAAAGGAAAAATTGTATCGATGTATGAAAATAATTTCAGTATTATTATTTCTCATCTCCTATATAGGGATATATAATAATATGATGTGTATATTCATCTATCGTTATATTTTATTCATTTTGTTAAGTCAGGCCTTTTAGAAAGCTATACTGTGAACGTATTTCAACTTCGTAACCGGTAAGTAATGTTAGAACTTAAAATAAGAGAGAAAAAAAAACAATAGGGTTAAAAATAATATCAGAATATCAATATCATTATCCCTATAAATATTCTCATATTCCAACTACTAAATCACAAACTTGATTGAATTAGAGAATAGGTTTAACATTTGGTTTTAATGAGTAATTTCAAGCAACGTTTTTGAGCAGAATGTTACCAAACAAGATGTACAATTGTACATAAACCGTCTGTAATCTCAGCTCCATTCATTTCGAATGTACATCTCAACAAGTGAGGTTTAAGCTGTCCCTTGGAGTCTCTAAGAATTGTAATATTGAGTCAAAGAAATTATGGAGAATAACGAAGATAAAAACGTGAGTTTTATTTAAAAAAAACGTCAATGTGATTATTATTCTCTTTTTATTTGTTTCAATTCTTTTATTTAGAATTCTTTTATGTAAGTAGACGTCACTTCTTACAATCTTATATGAGGACATTTCTGCTTTGTTATTTTTACAGCTGTTTTGTACTCATTATATTGTTTAGTATGGTGATATTATCGATGTTTTTAGATATCTTTATTGTGTGGATATTCACTTCGTTATTTAGTGTAATGCTTGCACCATGTCTATAGAATGTTCATATGCTGAGATCAAAACGAAATCGAAGATATGGTTGACGGACATTCGGCCGAACGGTCATTTGTCGCACGGACATTTGGCAGAAATATATTTGACCGAAGAGACATGTAGCCTAAATATTTCTATTTCGAAAACAAGAAGTGTTTTTCTGTTAATTCACCTCAGCACGGGAGCAGTCTAATCGTTTGGAAGACATTACACTTCAATCAGTCGACAGCCAAACTTTATAAGAAGCGACGAGCTAACAACGAATCTTCATTGTCTAATAGATAGATATTAGTCTATAAGTTTTCTTAATTGATTAATTATTTGTTCCAATTTCAGACCAGTATGATGGACCTGTTGTCCGATGAAATGGTCATCAAGATATTTGAGCATTTCGATAACTTTGCTGATCTTTCTACTCTGCCTAAAGTGAACTATCGCTTCAACGTGCTCAGTAAACTAAAATGCGATAGGAATCATGTACTTTTTAAGGTGAGTCTTTATAAGAGGGATAAATAGAAACATTCCAACTAGTTTTGTTCAATCATTCACTAACTGACGTGACGGTAAATCATTTATTTATACAAGATTTTCGGTAGAATATTCAGTGAATGACTATACTTTATTGAAGTGTAGTATTGTGCTCTTTTTCATGTTATGGCGTCATAAAACTTTCTATTATGAATAATATGATTGATCCTAAGAATACCCATCAAATTTGGTGAAAATTAACATAGTTTTTCCTGCTGAAAAAAGGGCTTCATACCTTAAATTGTTTTGAGGGTGACTGATTTTTTTTTTATGTTTTACATTTGTTATAGTCATCAAAAACGCTTATAAAAAGAAAATGGAAAATTTGTTTTACTGTAACGTTAAAAATGTTACAAGGATTCTAAAACTGATTTATTTTTATTTTTCTATCTTTTTTACAAAAAAGTACAAAAATATAATAAAATGTCAATTTTCTAAGAAATCGAAAGCCAAAGTCGAAAAGTTTAGAAAAATGGGATGCATTTTTTTCATCAAAGATGATACACTTATCTTGTAAATTTCGGAACAAGCAGTCCATAAATAAAAAAGTTTCACTATTAGAACATCCATTTATATTAAAATCTAATATTGTGTGGTGTACTGCACCTAAATAACTGACAAACAAGATAAAGATTCATGCAAAAAGTGTTTTATGTACAGATTAGGCTTCAATTGACACACTAGATAGTTTTCTTTAAAATGAATTTGCTATCATTAGCTAAATCTGTTTTCATTCTTAATTGGCACATTTAGCTATTTACGTATATACAGAACCATTAACCCTAGTAACCTAGCCGCTGACGCAGGCGCACCATGCAGTCCTTCCTAATAAAAAATAATTTCAATTTCAAACTGATTATGTTCATTACTTTTCTCACCCATTTTCTGTTTTGACATCAGCCAGTTTTGACATAGCCAGTTTTGACATCAGTTGATAGGCATTGTTTCCACACTTGACACAGTATGTTAACAAAGCCTGCTTTCTGGTAAGCTCTCATGCAGCTGTTTTGTGCTCGAAGTCTCCTATTCAGATTCTTACTTCTTTTTAGTGTTTGAAGTAAAATATGAAACTATTCCTAGAATATTTGTCCAAATGCTTTGAAATTCCATACGAATACATATGAGCTCTATACAATAATACATGCAAAATTTCAATAATGTGTGTTTTGTACTTTTTATGAAATTAAAGATTTAGATAACTTGATTTTTTGCTTACCCTTATATTTTGTCCGCTACTGCAAATAGGAATCCAATAATTACTAAATGGGTTTTCTTAATTTAACAAATCATTCCACAGAGAGAAAGTTACGGATTATAATGACTCCAACATAATCTTCTACGGCCCCACCATATTCTTCTATAACCCACCATAATATTCTATAAACCCACCATAATCTTCTATGACCCCACCATAATATTCTATGACCCCAACATAATCTTCTATGGCCCCAACATAATCGTCTATGGCCCCAACATAATCTTCTATAGCCCCAACATAATCTTCTATGGCCCCAACATAATCTTCTATGGCCCCAACATAATCTTCTATGGCCCCAACATAATCTTCTATGGCCCCAACATAATCTTCTATGGTCCCAGCAAAATCTTCTATGGCCCCAACATAATCTTCTATGGCCCCAACATAATCTTCTATAGCCCCAACATAATCTTCTATGGCCCCAACATAATCTTCTATGGCCCCAACATAATCGTCTATGGCCCCAACATAATCTTCTATAGCCCCAACATAATCTTCTATGGCCCCAACATAATCTTCTATGGCCCCAACATAATCTTCTATGGCCCCAACATAATCTTCTATGGCCCCAACATAATCTTCTATGGTCCCAGCAAAATCTTCTATGGCCCCAACATAATCTTCTATGGCCCCAACATAATCTTCTATAGCCCCAACATAATCTTCTATGGCCCCAACATAATCTTCTATGGCCCCAACATAATCTTCTATGGCCCCAACATAATCTTCTATGGCCCCAACATAATCTTCTATGGTCCCAACAAAATCTTCTATGGCCCCAACATAATCTTCTATGGCCCCAACATAATCTTCTGTGGCCCCAACATAATCTTCTATGGCCCCAACATAGTCTTCTATGGCCCCAACATAATCTTCTATGGCCCCAACATAATCTTCTATGGCCCCAACATAATCTTCTATGGCCCCAACATAATCTTCAATGGCCGCAACTTAATCTTCTATGGCCCCAACATAATCTTCTATGGCCCCAACATAATCTTCAATGGCCGCAACTTAATCTTCTATGGCCCCAACATAATCTTCTATGGTCCGAGCAAAATCTTCTATGGCCCCAACATAATCTTCTATGGCCCCAACATAATCTTCTGTGGCCCCAACATAATCTTCTATGGCCCCAACATAATCTTCTATGGCCCCAACATAATCTTCTGTGGCCCCAACATAATCTTCTATGGCCCCAACATAATCTTCTATGGCCCCAACATAATCTTCTATGGCCCCAACATAATCTTCAATGGCCGCAACTTAATCTTCTATTGCCCCAACATAATCTTCTATGGCCCCAACATAACTTTCTCTCCGAGTCTTCACGTAACATTTACATGAGTTGCGTGACGACCTGACCGGAAGCAGCGTAGCGATCGGTCACTGATGAAATTACCGTAAATATTATCGTATATATTACCGTTAATAATACCGTAGATTTTACCGTCAACATTACGGTAAATATTATAGTAACTATTGCAGTAAATAAAATTGAAAATATTACCGTAAATACTACCGAAAATTACCGTGAATATTCCACAGAATCATGTTACATTTTACATAGTATACTCATCATGTATATAGTATAGGATCAATATACAGTATAGACAGTTGTGATTTAGTGATGAAACTATAGGGTAAGTTCCGAGTTATCGGACGGTTTCACATTTTCGATCATATAAAAACCATATATAAAATACCAAGTTAATTATTATACATATTTTTATATGTTAGAAAATGTGGAACCGACCGATAACTCAGAACTTACCCTATCCATAATATACTCTGTACAGTGTATGATATTAAAGTTGTATAATAATAAATAATTAAACAGTTGTGATTTATTAAATCGAATATAAATTTGACGCTATTGTTTAATTAGACAAATAAAAAAGATGACTAGAAATAATGTATCTCTATTTCGAATTATTTCTATTTTTTAATAAAATTTCGAATTACACATTTTTTCTTATACATATGATCGAAATTGTGGAACTGTCCGATAATTCATAATTCACCCTATATAAATAAACGTTCATTAAATTAAAAAAGAAATTAAAATCATCACGCTTATTTAAAACTAATTAAAGGACATTCTTGCTAATTTAAGGACAATTATTAAAATTAAAGGACATTTATTATAATTAAAGAACATTTATGCTAATTTATGGATATTACCGCTAATTTAAGGACATTTATGATAATTTAAGGACATTTCTACTAATTTAAGGACATTTATGATAATTTAAGGACATTTCTACTAATTTAAGGACATTTCTACTAATTTAAGAACATTTCTACTAATTTAAGGACATATCTACTAATTTAAGGACATATCTACTAATTTAAGAACATTTCTACTAATTTAAGGACATTTATACTAATTTAAGGATATTTCTACTAATTTAAGGACATTTATGATAATTTAAGGACATTTCTACTAATTTAAGGACATTTCTACTAATTTAAGGACATTTATACTAATTTAAGAACATTTATACTAATTAAGGGACATTTCTACTAATTTAAGGACATTTCTACTAATTTAAGAACATTTCTACTAATTTAAGGACATTTATACTAATTTAAGGATATTTCTACTAATTTAATGACATTTATACTAATTTAAGGACATTTATACTAATTTAAGGACATTTATACTAATTTAAGGATATTTCTACTAATTTAATGACATTTATACTAATTTAATGACATTTATACTAATTTAAGGACATTTATACTAATTTAAGGACATTTATACTAATTTAAGGATATTTCTACTAATTTAATGACATTTCTACTAATTTAAGGATATTTCTACTAATTTAAGGACATTCCTACTAATGTAGTGACATTTTCACCAGTGATCTCATGAGGCTGTTTTCAAAGTAGGACGCAGTGTAAGGACACACATCTGTGTGGAGGCAAATGTCTCGTGATAACTGAAATAAAAAAAATTATATTTAAAAAATATCAAAAATAAAAATAAATAAAAGAATACAAATGAGTTAGTTCACAAATATGGTTAGTTACACCAGGCAAGATGGATTTATTCCTGGGATATTCCCTTAATATCCCAGGCAAAACTCTTACCTGGGATACGAAATAAATAACATAATAAAAAGTAAATCGGATACATCGGGTAACGTGCTATTAAGTCTACAGTACTCGGAAAGTGGGTGTTATGTCGATAGGTCATGTTAGGTCAAGCAATTTTTTCTAAAGGTAAGATAGGTTCATGACCTTTGTTAACTCCCACTGTACGAGTACGTCGAGTGTCTGTTAATTCACATATTTGTAATTACTTGGAAAAAATACTATTACTATTAATTACTGACTTTGTATGTAATAACTTAATTAATGTACATTAATTACTAGAATTGTGACAATAATGCATGCTTTTAGAATCATAGATCCCCATAATATCACAGACGGAGAGAATTAAAGAGTATTCGATACCATTACATTTAGTCTGTGATATTCATAAGATCTATGATCTTAAAAGCTTATTGTCACAAACCAAATAATTACACAGTTAAATCACATGTGCATAGAAGAAGAAACTGTTTTTGGGAATAATTTAAAATATAGTTAATTATTAATATTATATAATAATAAATTTTATCCTTTAATGTTCATTGAAAAATACCAAATAAGTTTATCACTATATACTAGCTTTTTTAACTCAGTGAGTACAAATTAAGTGAAAGTTTGTTTACCTCTATTTTCTAGAGTCAGAATAGCTGCGCGTGCAATGGCTGAATCTATTAATAGACTCAATTGTTGAAATATTCAATGAAATCCACGTGCATATCTTTAATTTATTCAGGGAAAGAGTTGTCTGTTATTATGCACATGTGCTTATAATTATGATTCACTGTAAGTTATTTCTACGCAATAGAAACATGATAGTAGATAAAGTATAAAGATATTTTTAGATTTTTATTATTTAATATAAATCCCGATGGAAAATTTCACATCTTCAGTCATATAAGAAAAAACTATAAGCTTATAATTATTATTTAATTTTTATTTTTAATGTTATCGATGATACCTGTAGGTATCGTGGATTGCCAATTAAAATCAAATAATTGTCATTGTATCATTATTTCCTATATGACCGAAGATGTGTAACTGACCGATAATTTGTAACTTATACACTACGTGAGTTATAATTAAATGGCAAGTTCCACCATAAAACAATCTTACAAATAATTTTTAGTACTCACTCCCATATCCTTAGACATGTCCTTCCTGATCATGTCCGACAATTGGAACAACATCCGTGGGTTTCGTCCCGGTCTTCTTTTCATCGAGATCATTTCGCCCCGTATATCCGGGAGAGGAATATACGGGATATTGAGCGGGTGTACAGGCCACTTCCTGCCACCGTGTTTCAAGTGTCGATAAACATTATCAACCGATGACGATTTTCCTTTGTGTGGGTTAACGGGATTGTATCGGTTGGAGGAAAATCGTGACTGTGTTGATATTTCGTTAGATTTCGTTATTAGGTTCAGTTTAGTTTTTGGTGTTGGCGGCACTTTTCGAGGACTGTCGATGTAAAGGTACTTGGGAAAAGGAACATATTTGTACTTGAACTTGGGTCGTCTTGCATTTGAAGTTTCAGCTATTGAAGTGGTTATTAGAATAAAAATAACTAATTTGTGCATTATAGCAATCGAAAAGCATTTATATACTCTAGTTCTAATATAAATAGTTTAAAATTAAATAATTCTGTAAAGAAAATAAGCATTAATGATTGAATATCAATGAAAATAATTGAATTATGAAATTGAAAAAGATTACAGGTTATTATAAAAAAACACGTTTTCATAATAATAATGAAAAATAATTTGACTATATACATTTCTTGAATATTTATGTTAAAGAGATGTCTAATGGCATCCAATTATTATGCTTTATTTAACCTTTTATTCCTATTTTGTGATATATAACGTGTTTTTCCTATTTTAAAATTTGCTTTTTATTCCTATTTTGTGATATTTAACGTATTCGTCCTATATTTTATTAACGTTTTTTATGATTTATAACGTGTTATTCCTATTTTATATGCTATATAACGTGTTTTTTTCCTATTTATTGTCGATGAACGTGTTATTCCCATTTTTACGTTAATTAAGGTGTAATTTCAGTTGTTTTTAGGTTCATTTCCCTACAAATATTGGCGTCATTTCCTCCCAATGACGTAAGATTTAATAACTAGAAAGTAGAGACACAAATCGGCTAAACTCTCCTAAATGATATCTACTTTTGCCATCACAATTACTCTCTTTTTAATTACTCATAATTAACAGAGTAATTATATACGGCTTACGAATGAGATGTTTCTTGAAATAATCAATTATATTGTTTCAATTAATTCAAAACTATAATTACAATGAATGTTGAAAACTGACTATTTTAAAATCGGGTCATTCTAAGAAACATCAATTAAATGGATTTGATTAATTATTAAAAAATAATTCAAATGATTGTTAAAAGAAGACAATTCTAAATCTAATCAATTAAATTGTTTTAATTACTTAATAAAATATGTAATTACAATGAATGTTAAAAATTAACATTTCTTAAAATCATCAATTATACTACTTTTAATTAATTAATAAAATAATTACAATGAATGTTACAAACAATTCTAAAAATCAACACTCACATTATTCTAATTACTTAATACAATAATTACACTGTATGTTAAATCAGACAATACTCTAAGTAGTTACAATAGACAGTTTCTCAACATGCATAGCCTTGCTTATCATCTAACACATTAAGTTGTTTCTCAACGTGTGATGATTTGACGCGTATTACATGTTGATACATACATTTTAGACCTCTATATTTTACAGAAGTAAAGTCATCGTATATAAGTAGCATTGCTTCAATAGGCAGGATTAGATAGTAAATTCTTCTTATTGTTACTATTTTCTTACAGAACGAATTGGTGATTTCAATGAAAGTTGAATTATTAATTGTTTCAAAATAGTTTGATGGAATGTATAATTATGGCATTGTTATTTCGCTGTGAGAATTTACTATATTTAAATTTACTAGCTGAGTCGAAGAGATAACTTTAAATCAGTTTTTATTTTAAAAAACTCGTTAACTTTCAATAAATTAAAAAAGGAAACTTTATAAAAAAAATCTATTCTTTTCGTTTTAAATGAAAAAAAAAACATTGTATTCTTAATCAATGAATTAATAGTGTCAAAATGACCCCAACTGAATTTTGAACCAGGTATAATGCATACTGCCCGAAAAGGTCCTGTTAACACCAGGAACTTATATAAGGGCTTGAAATAGTTGTTTGTGTACAATTTTTTTTCAATAAAATTAATAAAAAATAATAATAATAATAATAATATCTGAACATGGTACCTATTGTGACTTTTCACTAATCACTGAAAGTTACGATTGGGGTCAATTATTTAAAAAATATGACTTATGAGCACAGACCATTTAATGGTTATAATAAAATTGAAAAAATTGAGGTTCTAATGAAATTAAATAAAAATATTATAAAAAATTAGATAAATTATATCACATAATGTTACTGCATGAATAAAATATTTTTTTTTAAATTTCTGCAAATATATTAGTAATATATATTAAATTATAGTTTTCTTTAGTGAGCTTTTAACTAATTTTCTTATGCTTTAATATATTTGAAAATCAGAATATTATCATTATATGTATTAATGTACATGATTATTAAAATATTAAAATTAATCAACAAGTAAATATTGTATATTTACTTGTTGGAAATAAATGGAAATAAATTTTTTCTATTATTATTCTTTCACAATAGCAACTATTTTATTTGAAATAAAATATAGTTTTGTGACGTAACTCGCTGACCTCTTGAGAATAAAGTAAACAGTTACTCCATACATTGGCCGTAATGTAGCAATAAAGTTTGAAAATATAACAGTTACTCCATTCATTGGCCATAATGTAGCAATAAAGTTTGAAAATATAACAGTTACTCCATACATTGGACGTAATATAGCAATAAAGTTTGAAAATATAACAGTTACTCCATACATTGGCCGTAATATAGCAATAAAGTTTGAAAATATAACAGTTACTCCATACATTGGCCGTAATGTAGCAATAAAGTTTGAAAATATAACAGTTACTCCATACATTGGCCGTAATATAGCAATAAAGTTTGAAAATATAACAGTTACTCCATACATTGGACGTAATATAGCAATAAAGTTTGAAAATATAACAGTTACTCCATACATTGGCCGTAATATAGCAATAAAGTTTGAAAATATAACAGTTACTCCATACATTGGACGCAATATAGCAATAAAGTTTGAAAATATAACAGTTACTCCATACATTGGACGCAATATAGCAATAAAGTTTGAAAATATAACAGTTACTCCATACATTGGACGCAATTTAGCAATAAAGTTTGAAAATATAACAGTTACTCCATACATTGGACGCAATATAGCAATAAAGTTTCGCACGAGCGTCCCGCGACTTACTTTCTCAAATCATTTTTATTATTATTTGCTCAATAAATTATAGAATGAAACAGCGGGTCATAACAGAGTGTTGAATGATATCGTGCGATTTTAAACTATTTTTAGTGTATTACAGTTAAGTATTATAATTCTCAGATTTAAATAAAAATGAAAATTTCAAAGGAATATTGCTAAAAAAATGCATCAAAGAATTAAAATATATTCCTTGTGTAAATGAATTTTTTTAAACATTTTTATGCGATTGTTAAATAATAAATTATTAAATAAATTATTTATCAAATTGTCAAATTGGTTCCTTACACTGAAGAAATTATTTTTAATTTTCATATTGTTTTTGTCATCGAAAGAACTACAGAAACAATTCTTCATAATTTAATAAATAAAAGAAATTAGGTAATTAATATAAGAAAAAGTAAAATCCTCTAACAATCTATTTTAAAAGGTTCATTATTCCTGCTAATATTCCATCAAATTATTTTCAAACAAACCCTAAAGCTTCCAGCGGGTCACTAGAAATAAATAGGTCTAATATCCTATTCCTTAATATATCTAATCCTTTCTGCACATAATTACATACATAACACTCTCTTCTCACTGGAACGAACAATTTTAAGGTAATAAGTCCCCATTTTGTCACTAGAGGTATAATAATTGATACAAAATCACAATTGTGAAATTGATAATTTTATACAGTGTGTCCGCCAGAACTGTATCCACTGCCATCGAATATATCTTATAAGTACTATTTATAATTCATTAATATTAATCTAGGCTTCTATGGTACCAACATGTTTTCGTGAAATGATGAATAATGCAGATTCAAGGCAGTAGATACGTTTTTTCTGGTTACACTGTATAATTTTTTTCAGGTTTTTCTACCTGTTATATTATTAAGAACAAATAAATAGTGATAAAAAAGATGGTTCCCAGCTAGAAATAACTTGGGTGGTTAATAATTCAATGAAGGAGCAAATATTCTCCCAAAACCGATCTAATAATATCCTAAAAAAAGAACGAATATTCTCCCTAAGTTGATCTAATATTTTTCCAAACAGAAGAAATAATTTTTATTTTATTTTATAAACTATTTTTCATCCTTTAAATAAATATTGATGCTGTACTGCAGTATCTTTGTTTTATGTATTCTTGAATAAATTTCATAAAAAATATCCATATAACAAACATATAAATTCTCTCCCCAAATCACGTTCTAACACTCGTGACCTGCGCACAACATTCTCTAACGACTGCGCAGCTAGAACTGACTCGCTGAAGTTCTGACTCAAGCAAGTTCTAAGTTAACACTAATGATCACCTGTAGAGTGCAACCCTAAATCAAAGCAGTCATTAACGGCAACAAAACAGTCATGCTCCAATTACCAGATTCCGGTAAACTAAGACAGAAATCTAAATTGGCTTGATGGTAGGGAGAATTGTCAGAGTTTAACAGTCTATGAAATATATAGGTACAAAGGACTTGAAGCAGAAGACAGAAAGTAAATAGGCTCAATGAATAAAGTTACCTAACACAAGTACGTGACAATGCTCATTGATGCAGAAAAGCTACTTGAACAAAGTCGCATAACACTAGTAGGTGACAATGCTCATGAAAGCATAAACAGTCAATGGAATGTGACGAAAAGGGACACAAGCACTGGTGACTGCACTACCTGATGGGAGAGGAAAATGAAGACCTCGTAGTTGAAGAGCATAGTCCTAGCGCTATTCTATAAAACTGCAAGTAACGTTGCAGAAATGATAAACAATATAAAAAGATAATACCTAATCAAAATTACAACAGTTTGGATCCAAGTGACGCCGCCCTCTTCTCTTCCATTCACCACAGACAGCTTTAGGATAGAGCACCTGGGAGCAATAATTAAATAATGTTGCATGTACCAATAACAGTAGGTTTGGTGCTATTTCTACTCGTTCTGAGACATAACAACCAGCTAGACTTTCTATCTATGTGAAAAATGTGTCCGAAACCTTGAAAAGGATAATGACTCAGTGAAAAAACTTTTCAATTATGTTTATTATAAAAGGATATTTCAATTTACTTTAGAAAGGCAAGCTGCAAGACAATTTGTTATATCATCATATTAAGTCTTTACTACGATAGACGCTTCGAAGGCTATTAAAGAGTGCCATTTAATTGCATTAATATGCAGTAGGGGTAAGTTACGCATTAGAGGACAGTTACACAATTTCGTTCACATAAAAAAAAATGTAATTTTAACTTAATTGTTGTCCATGATATCAATTAAAATAACTTGTTATAATGACTATAATTTTTTATATGATTTTAGTAGGTATTTAAGATAATTTTTACATGATCGAAAATGTGAAACTGTGCGATAAATCGTAACTTACCCCATATTGACTTATATTTAACATTAGACAATTTGTTATAACAACTAACACTGAAAGGCGATTCTCTAGAATTTAAATTAGAGTATTATAATATAAATTTTAAATTGAAGTAACATTATTAAGACGGCCAAGTTGCAAAATACGACTCCTTTGAAACACAAAAATTCGATCCGACTCCTCGATCTTAAAATATGATATTTTGGTGTTTGGAAAGAGATGGCTGTCACAAAACACGACTCCCTAAGAATACAAAAATTCGATCAGACTCCTCGATCTTAAAATATGATATTTTGGTGTTTGGAAAGAGATGGCTGTCACAAAACACGACTCCCTAAGAATACAAAAATTCGATCCGACTCCTCGATCTTAAAATATGATATTTTGGTGTTTGGAAAGAGATGACCGTCACAAAACACGACTCCTTGGAAATAAAAAATTCGATCCGACTCCTCTCATGGTAATTAAATCGTATCTCTTCAGTATTCCTACGGGGAGAAATTCAGGGGAGTCGCTTTTCATGACAGCTATATAGAGACGATGTTAAAACAATCCGACTCCTCTTAATTTAAATTCAAGTATCAGTGATGAAATCATTTGAATTCAATAATAATCAGAATAAAATATATAACAGCAATTTCTGTATCATAGTTACGGCAAACTATGCCAACTTATTTATGTGATTGCTTCAAACATTTGATGAAGGATATTTAAATGTATTATAAGGTTTAATAAGCTGTACTTAAATTGAATGGTATAAACATAGAAAGGCTTGTTGCTAATCAATTGAAGGTAGGTTAGGTTGGTCTTACGTTTCGTATAGCATGAGTAGTCGTGTTTCGTGACAGTCATCTCTTTCAAATCACCAAAATATCACATTTTAAGATCGAGGAGTCGTATGTAACTTTTATATTTGGAAGGTGTCGTATTTCATGATAGCCATCATTAAAAACTTACAAAAACCCTTATTATCCATTGGAGGGAATCGTATTTCGCAACTGGGCCATTAAGACTGTGGCACACTACAGAATAGGTATAAATGTTAATGGGTAAAAGAGACTACAATCGAAAGGAAAAAATCATTAGTGCGCTATCTCTATTATGCATTGCATGACAGTTAATAGGTTCGATGGTAAAAAATTGGTACAAAATTAATGGATAAAAAAAATTAATGGATAAAATAATATTCACATTTCCCTTTCTATATTTGCTGTATGAATTAGTGATGATTATTTCTAGGGTTGTGACAATATGCTTTTAAAATCATAGATCTTAAGAATATCCTAGACGAAATAGAATGGTATCGAATGCTATATTCCGCTGGTATAGAGCCATTCAATACTGTTTAATTAATTCTCTCTGTCTACAATATTTTCGGGATATATTATTTTAAAAGCACATCGTCACAACCCTAATTATAATATTAATCAATTAATTATTGCTACAAATTGATGCTATGTTCTATATTGGTCATATATGACCAAACACACTAGACTTCGAATGTTTGGTGGGTGAATTGGTCAAAAACTACATAATTAAATAGCTATTAAACCTATATGGCAACAATCAATTACCGAACACCTACAGTACTCGAAAAGTATGTATTAGGCCAAAAATTCAATTCGATTTTTCAAATTTCAGATCATGACCTTCATTAAAACGCACTTTCCGAGTACTGTGTGTGTCAGAGTACTGAAAAGTTCCTCTACAAGACACTACGACTATTACTCGAAACTGTTCGGAATGCTTGAAAAATTGCTCTATGATGCAGGAAAGCTACTTGGTGCATTCATCACCTACCGCATATTGTCTATAGAATATTCCACATAAGAAAATTATATAATAAAAATAACACCCAATAGAAGAATATTTATAACAAAATAATTATTAAAATAATCTATATAAAATTCAAAACTTAAAAATTTTAAATAATTTTTTTAAATTTAGAGATTTTAATAAAACTTAAGACGTTTTTTTCAACCCTATCTAATATAAATAATGGATGTTTTTAACAATCATAGAGCAATAGGAAAGGCACACAAATATATAAAAAAATTGACTGAAAATGTATGCATCCAATTGAAACATTGATGTAAATTAAGTAAATAATGCCTCATATACAAACTATTTACAAACTCAGAAAACTTTCATTGGGTAAGTTCTGAGATTTCGGACAGTTTCACATTCTCGATCATATTATTTTTAACATTTCAACTAGTTATTTTATTTATTTTATAAATAAGGAGGTAGAATGTTATAAATTATTTTATGTGATTGTAAATGCGGAACCGTTCGATAACTCGGAACTTACACTACAAACTAAAAAAAACAGATACTAGGTACTCCCTGTAAAAGTTTACTAATACTCATATGAGTATCATTTGGATACCAAATATATACACGAAAGTAGGGTAAGTTCTGAGTTATCGGACGGTTTCATAATTCCGACCATAAAATAAAAAATATTTTGACTGGTTATTTTAATTGGTTTTAAACCCAAATTAAATTTTTTTTTTTCCATTATCGAAAACATGTAACCGTACGATAACTCAGAACACACCCTACATATTAACCATAGAAGCTGTGAGATTTGCTGTCAAAAGGTACTGACAAAATAAAAGGGACTTCAAGAAGCAGACTGATACAAATGTGACCCTAAATCAGTTATTCCAAAGCATTGACATTAGATGACTATTAATACTTGAAGTTTTACTATCACAACCATTTGGGGGGGGGGGGGGTTACCTATGAGGCAGTACTCGGAAAGTGGGGGCTAACATAGGTAATGAATAGGGTTGTGACAATATGCTTTAGATCTTCAGAATATCAGTCGAAATGAAATGGTATCGAATACTGTATACCGCTGGTGTAGAACCATTCTCTCCATCTATAACATTTCCGGGAGCCATGATTCTAAAGCATATTGTGCCAATCCTAATCGGATTGACATCTATCTAACACCCACTTTTCAAAAACTATGATGACTATTACCAGATGTGCCTACTTAATGAATAATCAAAGCCTTAATCAAAATGAAATAAAAATTAGATGAAAGTAAGCAGGATAAGTTACGAATTATAGGACTGTTCTACATCTACTATGACCGAAAATGTGGAACTGTCCGATAATTCATAACTTACCCTAATTGACATGAGATATACAGCATTAACTGGATATTCAGATAAAATTAGTTAAATTCTATTCTACATATGCAATTATTTTCGTGTAATAAACTAAAAAAAGAACCATGGAACAAGCAATTAACTAAAGTAAATATACTGTTCTCCAGATAATAAACAATTTGAGCGAAGTAAAACTTAAAAATGGCAATTTTATTGCACCGATGATGCGGTGGAGAAAATAACTTGTGCAAAAATTCTAACACAGGTATAAACATTTTTATAATTTTCCTTAATTCAGAATAAGTACATTTTCACATAGTTAACTTTGAGACCTAATTCACACTAAGTACATATAATTAAATGTTAGATATAAAATTTCTATATCTCCATTTGTTCTAATTTATTATGGTTTAAATTCTATCGTTACAAGTTAGCTATTTAATTAATTTAGTAGGGGTTTAACGTCTGCTTCGGAACCAAAGGCCATATCACGAACGACGAAAGGAAATTTTATACAAGGGACTGGAAGAAGCAGTCAGAGAGGAAAGTGGCTCCATGAGCTCAAGGAATAAAATTAAATAAATACAAGGTATTTAAGAGAAATATGTTAAAGGCCACTTCTATAGTTATACATAGGGTTGTGACAATATGCTTTTAAAATCATAGATCTTGAGAATATCAGACTAAACAAAATCGAATACTATATACCGCTGGTATATAGTATTCTCTCTCCGTCTATGATATTTTCAAGATCTATGATTTTAAAAGCATATTGTTACAACCCCAGTCACATACCATCTAAATAACAATGTATAATATCCATTAAAGAGATTCTTAAAAAGAGTAATAGTTTCTACATTAATTAGCTAAGTTTTTTAAATTTTTAATAATTTCTAGACTCTATTTAAATATTTCCAGATGTTCAAACTTTAACAAGAGAATTCTATATACAGAATAAGTTGACGCTATATGTGATATAACAGACTACATTCTACGAAAATAAGCGTACACATTTTATTTACAATTCATTGGAGATTTCAAAAATTTGTAGATATTAATTTTTAAACTTTTCAAATTTTAAATTATTCTTCAAAATATTTATAATATAACTCTAAAATGGCAACAATTGTAACTGTACATTTGAGATAGTTTCGTGAAATGAGTGAAAGTAGCTATAGAATGATATATGAGTGATAGTTACATGATATGAGTGATAGTTACATGATATGAGTGATAGTTACATGATATGAGTGATAGTTACATGATATGAGTGATAGTTACATGATATGAGTGATAGTTTCATGATATGAGTGATAGTTACATGATATGAGTGATAGTTTCATGATATGAGTGATAGTAGATCATGATAAGACTATCAAATAGTATATCATATAGTAGTGATAGTATATCATATATGAGTGATAGTATATCATGATACGAGTGATAGTAGCTATATCATGATACGAGTGATAGTAGCTATATCATGATACGAGTGATAGTAGCTATATCATGATACGAGTGATAGTAGCTAGCTATATCATGATACGAGTGATAGTAGCTATATCATGATACGAGTGATAGTAGCTATAGCATGGTATGAGTGATAGTATAGCATGATATGAGTAACTAATAGTATTTCATAGTCATATTTACATTAATTTTCATAAGCTGCTTCAAAAAACAATTTGTTAATACATTATCATATAGCTAGTAGCTAGAAATTATATTCCTATATTTGAATTAAACAACAAATTCTCTAATCCTATTCGAGGCATAAATTTTAAATATTTATAACAGTTCTGTTTATCCATGAGATGCATAAACAGACATAAAAATCATCCCTAAACTACACAATCTAGAATTATTTCAAAACTACAGAGAAAATTATACCTGAACTTCAAAACATAGATTCAAAGGCATTGAATATATTACAATAAGAAAAATTAAAAATAGCAATAACTAGAAAATCTATTTTCAGTTTCATTTATTTAGAATTTGTATTAACACCCTAGATATGAAGGGTTAAATTTTATTATTATTTTTGAAAAGAGAGGTGAATGAATCAGATTCTATTCCTGCACCTGAAAGTGATTTTTAACACTATAGCTATAATAACTTGGAAAACAGGTTTTATATCACCTGAAAAGTCTTACATTTGTAACCCAAAAATAGTAAAAACGGAAAACGTTCGAGGGAAGTAAAGTTTTGTGAAATATGAGATACAGTTGTGAAAAGACGGAAAAATGATTAATAATGACTTTACAAGTAAAATAATACATAAGAAGCATGTTTAGAATTGCTTCCTATAACTTCACTCATCTGGAACTGTTAAATTCGACACTTTTCTTGGCACGATGACATTTTCTAAAACAAACAATAGGATCAAGTTTCTTCATGAAGTAGGGAAAAATGGACGTAATATTACCAAGAAAGTTAAGGTGGGGCGATAGCTTTCATAATCTTCTATGGCACCCACCATAACTTACACTCTTAGTATCAACTAGGGTAAGTTCCGAGATATCGGACATTTCCATGATTTCGATCATATAAGAAAAGTATATAATTTTAAATATTTTCTCTTGTATGTTCGAAAATTTGAATTTGTTCGATAACTCGGAACTTACCCTAGTTTTTCATTAGGTTTGGCGAAGTGCGAGTTAGTAAGCAGCACAACATTGGTAGTGCATGAATGAAGGCAAACAATTGGTAGGTCTGACTTGGTCACCTGCTTTTTCTTTCTTTTATTTCAATCTGGAAAAAAATGAAATCATAAAGTTGTTAAATTTAAATCAATTAGCTAATCTATTAAACACAAAATAAATCATATTTAGAAATTATTTTAAAAATGGTATAATATAGATAGCTAATTCTCGAGAGGATTAAAATGAACAAAAATTAACAATAATGTGGCATTAATAGAACTGTAGCTACATCTATCACTCACTATCACATCTATCACTCACTATCACATCTATCACTCACTATCACATCTATCACTCACTTCACTCACTATCACATCTATCACTCACTATCACATCTATCACTCACTATCACATCTATCACTCACTATCACACCTATCACTCACCATCACACCTATCACTCACCATCACACCTATCACTCACCATCACACCTATCACTCACCATCACACCTATCACTCACCATCACACCTATCACTCACCATCACACCTATCACTCACCATCACATCTATCACTCACTATCACATCTATCACTCACTATCACATCTATCACTCACTATCACATCTATCACTCACTATCACATCTATCACTCACTATCACATCTATCACTCACTATCACTTACTATCACTCACTATCACTCACTATCACATCTATCACTCACTATCACATCTATCACTCACTTCACTCACTATCACACCTATCACTTACTATCACATCTATCACTCACTATCACATCTATCACTCACTTCACTCACTATCACACCTATCACTTACTATCACATCTATCACTCACTATCACTCACTATCACTCACTATCACACCTATCACTTACTATCACATCTATCACTCACTATCACATCTATCACTCACTTCACTCACTATCACACCTATCACTCACTATCACATCTATCACTCACTATCACACCTATCACTCACTTCACTAAGTATAGCCCAGGAATCACTCTCCGTGTGAACCCTTAGTTTCATTTTAGTGACAGGGCCAACGTTTCGATTGACTGTACTCTTTGCTATGCCTAGATCGGAGAAACGACCTGAAACAAAAAAAAATTTAACAACATATAAGATTTCGAAGAAGGAAACCAATTATTATTCAGTTTGAAACATGTTTGAGCTTATCAAGACATGTTTGAGCTTATCAAGACATGTTTGAGCTTATCAAGACATGTTTGAACTTTTCAAGACATGTTTGAACTTTTCAAGACATGTTTGAGCTTATCAAGACATGTTTGAGCTTATCAAAACATGTTTGAACTTTTCAAGACATCTTTAAACTTTTCAAGACATCTTTAAACTTTTCAAGACATCTTTAAACTTTTCAAGACATATTTGAGCTTTTCAAGACATGTTTGAGCTTATCAAGACATGTTTGAGCTTTTCAAGACATGTTTGAGCTTATCAAGACATGTTTGAGCTTTTCAAGACATGTTTGAGCTTATCAAGACATGTTTGAGCTTATCAAGACATGTTTGAGCTTATCAAGACATGTTTGAGCTTATCAAGACATGTTTGAGCTTGTCAAGACAAGATTGACAAGACTAGACTGAACTTACCAATACATGCTTTAGCTTGGCAATACATATTTGAACTTCTTATACATGCTTAAACAAACCAGTAACAAATTCAGCAATGAACTAATTAGAACTTTATTTGCTAATTAACTGCACAAATGAAATAACTGAAATAAGAGTACCTACCTACTACCAAGTAGTTCTTGAGATCACTAGCGGGTAAGCCATGTCCAGTACTGGGGTGAAGGGGCAACACCTCCACTGTGGTGTTGAAAAACATGTCCGAGGGGTGCTCGACGTTACCACTACGGAACAGGAACCTGAAAATGAAATGACATGAGAAGAGTGAAAAGAAAAGAATGAGAAAGATTGGATGAGTATACAGAATTAATCAATTACTTTGAATTAGGTTTCCTTGAAAGTGATGTCTAAAAAAATTGATTGACACTTGTGTATAAAATCTGAATATCGATTGAAATAGTTTTTCCACATTTAATATTGACGAAACTTATTTTGATCAAATAATTACCGTGCGACAATTTTCTCTTCAATTGAGAAAAAAAATTCGATGATGTAGCTAAATGAAAAGTTTCCAGGCAAAATTTTTAAAATATTTTTGGATTTTATCGAAGCTAAAAAAAATTCTTGGTATTTTCATCCTTTAGTTTATTTTCACAAAAATTCACAGTTGATGAATATATGGGGTGAGTTACAAATAATCGGTCAGTTCCACAACTTCTGTCATAGCTAGCTATTATAAGAAACGATATAATAATAATAATAATCTTATTTCAATTGGTATCCTCTATCCATGATACCTGCAGGTATCATGGATACCAATAGCAATAAAACAATCACTATTAGCTGTACCATTTTTTCTTATATGACCGAAGATGTGAAACTGACCGATAATTCGTAACTTACCAAATATATGTCGTGTGTCATCAAAATTTTACAAGGTTAGGTTGGCGGACTAGTAGGGGCGGTCTCTACGTTGCAGTATGAAGAAACACAGTTCACATTACCGTTTTCCTACCTCTCTATATTAACAGGACTGTTGAAGTTGATGGTCATTTCATCCCCCTGCTGCGGCAAGAGGCCCCAGAAGTAGGTCTCTCCCCGGTAAGCCTTTTGGAAGGTGAAGCTCTTGTAGGGTTTGATGTTAGTCTCCACCACAGCGGGGGGATTGGTGTGGGGGGTGTGGAGGGTCACTTTGCCAAACTGTTTGTCCTGAAAGAGATAAATAGAGTTAAATTTCAATCAGGCGAGGTAAAAAGATAATGATAATTATAGGCTAATCACTCACTCACTCACTCACTCAGAGTAGGTACTCTGAAAGTGGAGTCATGGACCAATCCGACCTTTAGGAAATTTCTTAGATTATTATACCTACCAAGTTCAGTGTTGAAACCACTTTCAGAGTACTGTGACGTACTTGCAGGTATCATGGATACCAATTAAAATAGAAGTTTAAATAATAATAGTTCTTCTATCTCTTTCTGAAGAACTTGCCAATGACACCAAATTTACTCTAGATGTTTATTAAGAATTTAACTTAAAAAATAAGTGACATCAGCTTCGTAGTCAACATAGAGGGCAATATTTAATAAATATTAGATTGAAATACATGTTTACTCTATTTTTATTAAGTATTTTCTGTAACTATTTAATTATTTCAGTAGCTACAATAGTTTATATTTAGAATTTTTAACAACATAAAATCACACGAGACAATGAAAAAATTATAAGTGAAAGGAAATTCGTGCGATAGAATCTTGCAATATTACTAATTTCATAAATTTTAACACGCTTCAGATAATAATAAACTTCACATATTGTGCAAAATTTAGAAGTGAAAAATAGTGCAAAAATCACATATTTTACTAGGGTAAGTTATTAATTATCAGTCAGTTCCACATTTTCGGTCATATAAGATAAAACGATAGCTAATATAATAATAATAATTATCTCACTAGGATTGGTCGAGTAAAATAACAATTATTATATCATATTTTCTTATATGACCGATAATGTGGAACTGACCGATAATTAAGAACTTAGCCTAAAGGTAAAAGTGTTCCCGCCTGAGCTTGTTCCGACATTAGCTACATCATTTTATAAAACTTTTATTGTGCAGCAAACAGGTTTTATACTTAGTTTGGGTGACTAAATATGAAAAACGATAATAAAACAATACAGGTTTTAAACTGATTTAGACGTTAGGTAATTTCTTTGAAATATGCTACTTCTTGATATACAGTAGAAATCCTCTATAGTGAACGAGTTAGGATGTAGCTAGCCTGAATAGTGAGCAAATTTTCTAAAACTGATTCGTTTTCTAAAAACTGATGGCAATTCTTCGCAGACTAAAGAAAATTTGTTTACTATACAGGTTACATCCTAACTCGTTCACTATAGAGGAGTGTTACTGTAGTTCAAAGGAAGATTATAACTATGTCAAATAAAAATAAGTATTTTTAATATTTTCAACTAAGATTCAATTATACATGAATTAAGTATTATTTTTTGAAGTCAATCGGAAATTTCTGAAGTACAGATTGATTGGTATCCACACTTACCGAATACTGTAAGTATCCGGGTACAGCAATGTTCTCAGGCAAGAAGGATTTTTCCTGGGATAATCCCTTACTATCCCAGTAATAAAACTTTCTTGCTTGTCTCACACTATGTTAAATCAATGAAACAACAATCAACACCCAATGTGAGAGCCATACGGTTCTTTACCATTTCAAACGTTTAGCTCTGTGGGAACATATGAAAGTCAAATTCTTTGTGTAGCTACATGCAAGTGCTAAACTCACATCTAAACTGACCAGGGTAACAAATTTACCTAACCCCATCTTGTTCAGAAATTATGAATCTACAGCTACCATTATTTTATTGTTTTCTAACCTTTTACACCTATGAAAAGTTCATTCAAATTCAAAGCTTAACCCTAATGAGTTTGACAATCAGAATGAACCGGAAGGTTCGACTATGTGTTAAAAAACACATGTTTTATTTATAAACCAACGATACTGTATTCATTACAAGTTGTTAGTATATATACTAAACTAATGTGTACCAATTTTCAAGTTAAAATAGTGAACATACAAGGAGAAATAAATACATAGGTATACAGGACATTGGCAACTGAGAGAGCAGATCTGTGATTGGGTGGAGTGTGACCCAATCATAGCTCGTGCATGTGTGTGTGCTCCATGAAAACATGGACAGATGTGTGTCCACGTTTTTTCAACGTTGCCAATGTCACCACACTATAATTAATTTCTTACTTTACGTGATTTACGCCGATTCATATATATTTTTTAACATTTAAATACAAAAATATATTTGGTATTAATGTAAAAACAAAGTAAAGAAAGGCTGGTAAATTTAAATGAATGATAGGAGAGATATTAAGTAATTCAAAAAGTATGTGCCTAGAAAACACACGTCAAACTCATTAGGGTTGAGGTGACGATTAGTTTAAGAACCTCCCGCGCGAGAAACAGACCCTAAAATAGATAATTTTTACAGTAATTATACACCAATTAAATAGCGCAATTACTTCTAATAGCCTGAAAAATCATACCCCTCCCGATAATTAGAAAAAACAACAAAATGGTTTTCCGATTTTTCTAATTTGTAAAAATTACTTTACCAGCGGACCAATTTTGTACTTGCGCTATTTTCAGCCTCTGCCATCGGATGGGTTAGTTTTTCGCGCGGGTGGGTCTTAAACTAAAATAAATGATATTTTTGAGATAATTAATGTAGTAGGCTAGGGGTTTGACGTCTGCTTCGAAACCAAAGGCCATATCACTGACGTCAAAAGGAAAATAAATACAAGGGACTAGAAGAAACAGTCAGAATGGAAAGTGGCTCCATGAACAAAGTCACTTACCACCGTTGGTGACAATGCTCATGGATGCAGAAAAGCTACTCCGTGAATGCAGTCACTTACCAAGGAATGTGACGAAACGGGACACAAACACCGGTGACTGCACTCACGGATGGAAGAGGAAAATGAAGAGGTGATAGTAAATGAAGCCTACGAGGCTACCTAACACAAACATCTAAGACCTTGTAGTTGAAGAGCATAACCCTAGCGCTATCCTCTAATACTGCAAGTAGCGTTAAAAAAAAGATAAACATGGTAAAAATGAAAAAAGACAATTCATAATCCAAATAACAACAGTTCGGAGCCCAAGAGACGCCACCCCTCTTCTCTTCCATTCACAACAGACAGCTTCAGGATAGAGCCCCATGGGGGCTATTTTTGAGATATGCCGTTATTTAAATCAATGAGCGGTATATTTATATATAAAGAATGAAAAACCAAAAAAACCTGAATTTCAAGCAGTTTCACTGTGCACTTAAATCACCCTAGTGTTGAATTCCACGCAAGAATTTCATGGGAGAGTTATGGTCAATTTAACCTACCTTTAAAGTGTCCTACTTGTAAAATGTTTTACCTGTAAATAATCAAAAATTTATTCAGATCTTAAAAGATAATTTGAGACATAGTTGCCTTATAAAGAAGATTGAAAACCTAGGCACCACCGTACTAACTGTGCCATTTAGATTTAGTGAAATATCTTAGAAAAACATATAATTATAAGGAATAACTAGTCTATGAAACCTTTTCTTATGCCTAGAGATTCGAGCGATAATAATAATGACTGTGCAATGTACATTTTATGATAGTCAGGTAGGTAAGGATTTTTCAATATTAACATTCCATGTGGTTAACCCTTAAAAGACTGACTGAGGAATTTAGGCTCGACAAACCGAATTCATTCAATATAATAACACAATTCATATCAATCATAGGTAAATAAAATTCTGCCCAGTACATTAATATGATAAAAGCTATTAACCGGCAAAATATCATATAATTCGAGCCGCTTGTTTCCTAAATATCAAATTTTGTCAGTCCAATTACGGTCAAGTTTCCTCCTAAACTGTAGTCGACCAACTTTACTAATGAATTGCGGTCTAAAATTTAGATCACATATAGCCTGAAAAATATAGACCTGGTTTAGTTAATAGTTTAAAGATATTTCCCAAAATAGGTTTCAGCATTTCTTAGACCAGCCCAGTCTGGGCTGGTCTATCTTTATATTACAATATAATCTGCTATTAAATTTTTGCTCAAATTGATATGAAATACAAATGGCTACCTTTCAAGTTGAGATCATCATTCCACACTGCCAATTAAAATGATACAACATACATAACTTCACCAACAACAATAACGACAAATTAGAGTACAACTCCTCGAAATAAAGCACTCAAGTAATGAGAGAACCTGAGTTATGAAATGTACTTGAGGTATGAAGTAGTATTCTATGTTTAAATTATAGAAAATAATACACGTCAAGAATTTCGTCATAGTTGTCCCTCAACGACCATAGTTTTCTAAGATTTTAAAAAGAAAACGATATAGTGTACCAGAGATATGAAGGAACTTTCCGTTAACAAATAAAATGATTACTAATCACTTTGTTATTGAGTACAGTACCTTCAACTTCTGCACCTTTCCTTTGAGTGAAGAATGTGTGCCAATGTGCTGAAAGAGGGAAGGCTTGTACCTAATCCACAACTTGGCCTTCTCTCTTCGACAAGCTTTCTGCAAGACATCAGAAAATGAACTAAAATCACAGTAAAAGAGAACGGAGAGAATATAAAGCAAACTACAATTAGCTTCTCTGAAGAGACCAGTGAAAACAAATCTCCGAGTTTTCATTCTTTGGAAAAATTAGCATAACTTTTGATACTTTTAACAGGATAAGTTAGAAAGTATCGAATAATTCCACATCTTCGGTCATATGCGAAAAAATCTATTTAGCTACGGTAGAACTCCTCTATAGTGAAGTACTGTATATTGAAAGTAGTGTCCTGAGTAAGAAAGTAGCCTCTATAGTTAACAAATTATATTTTAGTAAGCAATAAAATGGCCATTAATTTTCTAAAACTTTTGGCCATTCATGATAGACTAAAGAAAATTTGTTCACTATAGAGGCTACTTCCTTACTTACATTCACTAGGTATGTAGGATTTCATTATAGATTATCTCTATTGTAAAGATTAGAATAATCAGCTAAATTATGATTATTATATATTTATTCTTATAAGATAGAAGATGTGGAACTGTCCAATAATTCGTAACCTACCCTAGATATACTGTTTTAACGAGTCTGAACATGACAAACAGGATATAACGAGTTAATTCACGTTTCAATAGGTAGGAACTAACTTTTCACATCAAACACGTTGAAAAGGATTTCACACTGGTCCCTTCAACATATTTAGTCATGGCTATATAGATATTGAAACTCATCGGTAAAATGAGATTTCGATCATATTAGTAATTAGTTAGATATTAAATAGGCTAATCATTTAACTAGCATCATACCTAGTGAGTTAATGGGTAAATTGGATCTAGAGTAACTAGCCATGCTTTGGAAATAGAAAGGGGATGCATTCTAAGATATTAGCTACATGCCAACACAAAATGAAAGACCGATTGAATTTTAGTGACCGTTATAACTGTACATTAATATTTGATATAGAATTCGAAAATTCATTAGATAATTAAGTGAACATTGACTAATTGAATTTAGTAGTCCTGTTGATACAGAATGGTTTAAAATTGGAACCTTTGGTGATTAGAACAATAACTGGTTCGTTGAAATCCTACCGGGGACTGGTCAGTTCGACAGACTTTGGTGTAAAGGAAATGGTCTAGTAGCCAGTCGCCAGGCTTGTCCTTGTGAAAGATGCACAGAAAAGATATGAGATTCGTCAAGTCGGAGCACCTGAATAGTTTACCTGATGGATAAGGTTACACCGGGGGTTTAGTGGATTAAAATGTAACAAGAAAGAAAATTAGTAGGGGTTTAACGTCTGCAATCGAAGGCCATACCGCTGACAACAGAAGGGAATATGTACAAGGGACTGGAAGAAGTTGTTAGAGAGGAAAGTTGTTCAAAGAATCAAGTCATACCATCAATCAGTGACGATGCTCATGGATGCAGGGCGAAAGAAGGATTAATTTAAAAATACTAGAGGTTTTTATTTGAGATAAATAATGCATTAAATAATTTCTATATGCTCAATATTTAAGAGCAATTTAGGATGTTCATTAATTCCTCGAAATTAATTTAGCAGGAGCTGATGTAGCTAGTCTAAATGAAATAGTTAGGATTAACTACGTCGCATTACTATGAACTTAGTCTCGCCGTACTCGGTAAGTGGGTGGTAGGTCATGATAGGTAAAGAAGACTTTTTTTATTAAATCAGATTAATTCGTGAGCTACTGTTCTCACTTTCCGAGTACTAAGAGTGTTCGAGTTCTGCGGGGAAAGTATAGCAATGAAGATAAACTTCTCGCAAACCAATTAGCTGTCAACATGCTGGGAAATAAATAAAGAGCATTATGCATCTGAAAGGAACGAGTGAATTTTTATAAGGAAAAATACGAACCTATTACTAAATTAAAAGAAATTTGAACTAGGATAAGTTACGAATTAACGGTCAGTACTACATCTTCGGTCATATAAGGAAAAACTATATAAAAACTGTTATTATTACACAGTTCTATATAATAATTTTTATATAATTTTTCCTTATATGTCCGAAGATGTAGTACTGACCGATAATTCGTAACTTACCCTAGAGGTAGAAAATAGAAAACTGATGAACTTGAAATCTGAAAACCAACTATGGGAGAAAGGTTTAACAGCTATCAAGAAATACTCAAGATTAAAAATATTCAAATTATGATATTATTGATATAGAATTGATTAATTTAGTTGGTGTTTACCGTCTGCTCCGGAACCTAAGGCCATATCGCTGGCGTCAAAAGGAAATTAAGTACAAGGGACTGAGAGGAGCAGTCAGAAAGGAAAGTGGCTTCATGAACGAAGTCAGGTATTATTGATGTATAAATACACACTGGTCCGGCAAATAAATCTATTGATGAAAAGTGATTTTGTTATCAAGTAGCTAGCTGCATTAGATAGTTAATTTATAATTATCTAAAGGTAACTACTATATTCCAGGTGGTAGAATTGTACTATACGATAGAGCTAAAGAAAATTATCAGAAAAAGAAATTAAAATAGAAGTAAATCTGAATTGTAACTTAGCTATCAACTACGGAGTCAGTTTTGGTGTGTTTTTCAGTCTAAAAAATACGACTTAAATATTATTGAAAAGTTCAACCAGAAAAAATAACATATATTAATGGCTATAGGGTCCACATGCCGATTGTTCGTTCAACCACAAAGAATAAAACCAGCAATCAGAAACTTAAGGTTGCAAGGGTAGCTAAACCAAACTAACTCAGCTAAACCATGTTAAAAACGCAACACCGCGGTAGCCGGTAAATTGCTCGAATGAACAATTGCTCGAAAGAACAATTGCTCGAACGAACAATTGCTCGAATTATCAAATTGCTCGAATGAACAAAATTGCTCGAATTATAAAATTGCACAGTTTTTGATTTTATAAAAGTCAGTTATTCATGAAGTGGAGCTGCACCTACCAATCCTTGTTTCTTTTTAGTAATTGATCATTAATCATTCTATAAATGATTTTAATTATTACTCATTCTGCACTATCTTTTTTTAGCCCTTTTGTGTCATCTCGTATGTAACATGTGAATTGGAATCATGTGGTGAATCAGTACTATTCATGTTTTTTCTATCATAAAACCCGAATTTTTTTTATTACTAGCCTATCTGTATGTGGCACCTCAATAGGTGAAATAACTCAAAGTTATGGCAGAGTTTCAATAAATCTACAAAAAATTTCAGGTTTCATGATAAAAAAACATGAATAGTAGTGATTCACCACATGATTCTAATTCACATGTTACATACGAGATGACACAAACGGTCTAAAAAAAAAGATTATGCAGAATGAGTAATAATTAAAATCATTTATAGAATGATCAATGATCAATTACTAAAAAGAAACAAGGATTGTTAGGTGCAGCTCCACTTCATGAATAACTGACTTTTATAAAATCAAAAACTGTGCAATTTTATAATTCGAGCAATTTTGTTCATTCGAGCAATTTGATAATTTGGGCAATTGTTCATTCGACCAATTGTTCGTTCGAGCAATTGTTTTTCGACCAATTGTTTTTCGAGCAATTGTTCATTCGAGCAATTGTTCATTCGAGCAATTGTTCATTCGAGCAATTGTTCATTCGAGCAATTGTTCATTCGAGCAATTGTTCATTCGAGCAATTGTTCATTCGAGCAATTGTTCATACGAGCAATTGTTCATTCAAGCAATTGTCTTTCGAGCAATTGTCTTTCGAGCAATTGTCTTTCAAGCAATTGTCCTTCGAGCAATTGTCCTTCGAGAAATTGTCCTTCGAGCAATTGTCCTTCGAGAAATTGTCCTTCGAGCAATTGTCTTTCGAGCAATTGTCCTTCGAGCAATTGTCTTTCGAGCAATTGTCTTTCAAGCAATTGTCCTTCGAGCAATTGTCCTTCGAGAAATTGTCCTTCGAGAAATTGTCCTTCGAGCAATTGTCCTTCGAGCAATTGTCTTTCGAGCAATTTACCTAGAACCCAACACCGCATACCCTAATCTGGTAAAAGGTATAGCAGGATTCAAGCGCAACAAGTTTCATTATATTGATGTTATAAGAAAAGATAAACCAGGGTTAAAATTTTAGTTATCTTTATAGGGTCTGGAAAGTCTTTAAAAATCTGGAAAGATTTTAAGGGTTAGACTTGATAGACTGTAGACTCACTGCATCTTGATCTAGACTGCAGCTCTTAGTCTGCACTAGGTAGTCTAGTAGCCAGTCTACAGGCTTCTCGGAGTGAAACATCAGGAAAAACTGAATCAAGAACGGCAGCTCCGCACACTTGAACATTTTCCCTAAAAAGAGTCACACCTGTGGTAGCTATTCTATTTGTTTATAAAAAACTTCATTATATTCTAATTAGTTCTTTACTAAGGAGTAACTAACATGTTAATTTTCTATTCTAACTTGAATCAAACGTTTGAAAAACATGATTGAAAATTTTATTAGAAGCTAATTTTTACGAAATTAAATATTGGTTACCTATCTAATATAGACTAATAATTTAGCTACATTCTTAAGTCTCACTTTCAAATCAATTAAAAAATTTTGACTAGACCTCTAGGTTAAAATAGCAGTCCTTTAAGATGCAATGTTGATTCTCCTTTTTCCAATGTTTCTTCTTTTTTTAGATATATATTAGATAGGATTAAATGCATTTTTAAATGATCCTTCTTTATCTATAAATATTCGCAAAAGCATCACATTTTATAGCCGTTAGCTACCATATAAAAAGTCAACACAGACATCAAAAGAAATTCTGAATCTAGCGAAATTCCCCGTCCATTTTTGTATAGGTTAATCGTACTAACTTAGGGTTAGAAAGTAAAGTCATTAACATAGGTGCATGTTCGCCTATGAATCTTAGAATTAATTATTTTATTTGTCATTATTTCTTCACCAGATTTTTCAGTTCATATTTACACTAATATTGTCAAATACCGACAAATCTAGCTATATTAGCACTTTTAAACAATGAATCAGAAGTCATACATTGCAGTATATACACATTGGGTAAGACTAACGTGTAGCTACGTTACATTATTTATTTCCATTCTTCCTGTGAAATTATATCGATTTATGAGAAATAACTGTTGACAATCACGAAAAGAAAGAAAATTTCCAGAAATAGTATATATAAAATAGCTAACATTTTTAGCAATTATTCTCTATAACAACTAACTGATATTATAGATTAGTAACCTAAAATTAAATATCAAATGTTACTCACCAATAAAACCCAGTTGGCAGAAATCTAAGACGAACCAGTTGGCATGATCTGTTGTCTTCTGTACAGCGAAACTTTTCATGGTGTTGATGAAGTTCTTCCTAGTGAGCACATCGTCCTCTAACTGTACATAGTACAGACCTTTGACCTGCGCGTACATCATCAGAAAAGCGTAGTCAAGGTTCTGCTTCGTACGCCATCTGGAAGTTAAAGATGAAGTTATTATAATCTTGCAGTGAAATAAATTGGATAGGTACACTTTTTGAAGCTTAAATCGGCTCAGAAACGTTTAAAAGAAATATAACGTATAATATTCCGTATTGGAACACCATTAAGCACTTCGTCCAAAATTAATTAAATATAGCTATCGTATTAATTGTAGATATATCAATTTAAGATTTATTATTAATCACCTTTACGTAAAATTATACAAGAACTTAGTTTTCGATTTTACTGTTTAACTAACTAATAATTTTCTAAAGTGTTGGATCTGTTGAAACTCTTTCTTCTAGTTTTTGGCTAAAAAAAATCCATCGCTTTTAAACCAGTTTGATGAAGTATTAGACAGTGTCTTTGGGGCAGTAGAATAAAGACTAATTAGGAATAAAACTAATAACGAATTATTAGCACGTTGATTACCTATTCTCAAAACGCAGTCTAGCCTAACTGATGTTTCCAAAATTTCAAGTTTCTATTATTTCTTCTGTTTCACATGTCCAATGATAGCGAGAGGAGCTAAGTATCTCTGTGTGTACCTACCTATTGATTTTTTACGATAAAAAAGTGGTACAGCTAATTGTAGTTCACATTGTCACAATTTGAGTTTGGTTCAAAATATTGACAGTGGTTTATACTTCTGTCGAAATTTGGAGCTATAGCAACTGATATGCTGAAGCTGTTACAATCTCCTTGCCGCAGAAATGAAATTTTCGGATAGGACATAAAATGCACCACATATGACGGTAAAACACTGCAGATAATGGTTATAAATACATTCTCACCTCACTCTGTCTATTTTATCACCCAGAGTTGCCTTCAAAGTACTAAAGTCCGGATAGAAAGAGGCGGGGGGTGACATGATCTCTATTAGCCCTGACTCAAGATGCTCTTCAAAACTGAACAACATGAGAAATAGAAGTAGTTATGTTCATATTTAACAATCATTTTAATAGAAGTTAAATAGCTATATAATATAAAAGATCATAAAGTTAGGTATAAAATTATAGTAAAAAAATTAAAGTAATAAAAAAGTGAAAGTTATAAAATATAAAAAAGTTAATATATAATATAAAATAGTAATTAAAGATGAATATTTTAAAAATAAATAAAGTGGGAGATCTTACCTCTTCTCAACAAGGCTGGCTACTTTATGTACGTATGTGATGTCACTCTGTAACGAAACAATGCATTGAATTTACCAACTTCCTACCAAAATATTAGAAATAGCAATCTATATTCGATAGAGTGTTTATTTGACTGTTAAATTTATATCTTTACATTTTCTGAATAAAAACGAGGAATACTTGAGCTTAGGTATATGTGGATAACCTTGTTTCCAACTTAAATGAAAATAGTTAGTTAAATTCATATTAGGCAAAACATTCAGCTGTAGCTATATTTTAAAACAAATGGTCAACAATTTTTATTGTGATTTTATTAATATAATTGCATAGTTACCACATCAATGATATCAATTGTAGCTGTTTATTATAATTAGAGTTGTGTCAATATGCTTTTAAAATTATAGATAGACCCTAATTCAGCGGTTCCCTATACCGTTTTCTTCAGGGACCCCTGCATAGAAAACGATTTTAGATGTGGACCCCTGAGATAAAATGATAATTTAGCGTGTGTACTTGGGATATTTATCTAACGAATTATTCAATTTAAAAAGTTTGTAGGTGGAATTTAAAAAATAACAAATGTATTAAAATATATTAATATATAACACTTGGTATTTAGTAATTGCTACTCAGAAAATAAAAATAAAATAAAAACTAAATGAATATCTTAATATTACTCGAAAACTGTTAAACTAAATTTGGGAATGCTTTTACTGGATTTAAAACTGTTTTCTATCATATAATTATAATACGAAGCAATTTGTTGCAATAGTTAGCGACTGGAGCGTTGTTTTTGATAGAGTCAAATCATCATAATTGAGAGTCGTCAGAGAGAATACAGTGAGTGGGATTGTGACAAAAAATTGGTTACCTCAAAGTTATAATTGTATCACATTAGCAGAGTCCATTTATATAGTTTACAAAATATACGCATCATATACCGGTAAAATTATAAAAATAGACATAGACGATGAGTTATACTTCCTCTGTTACGTCAGAAGGTAAACTAACCAAAATAATTTGGAGCCACAAAAATATGAAATTGAACATAGTGATTCATTTAAGTAATTAAACACAAAACTGTTACTATCAAAACTGTCCAATTCCAGACTTAGTGTGCTGCTTATAGCGCGGGACCCCATGCAAGGGGTTCCGTGGACCCCTTAGGGGTCAACGGGACCACCTATAGGGAACCGCTGCCCTAATTCATAAGAATATCAAAGACGAAATGAAATGGTATCGAATGCTATATACCACTGGTGTAGAACCATTCAATACTGTTTAGCTCTCTCCGTCTATAACATTTTCAGGATCTATGATTTTAAAAGCATAATGTCACAACCTTACTTAGAACAGATAATATAGAGAAATGGAAAAATATCAAATTCTTAGTATTTTAGCAATCAATTTTTGTTTTTATTATATTTTTCTATTTTTTTGTACTTTAGCAATCAATTTATTTTCTCGCCTGTTAAGATTTCTTGATTTAAAAAAAAAAAAGTATTTTTTTTTCCACGCACCTCCGCCACAAACACCACAATGAGGGTAGATTCCCTCTCACTCGGCGACATCCCCTTCAGCAGGTCCGTAAGCGTGGAGAGGAGGTACGACTGTACCTCCCTCTGAACAGTGGGTATGCCCAGCACTATGTCAACTGAGAGAAAAGAGAATAGTTAAGAAAAAGAACATGTAGGGTAAGTTATGAATTATTGATCTGTTGCACATTTTCGATCAAATAAGAAAAAAGTATATAGCTAGGGCGAGTTCTTAATTATCAGTCAGTTCCCCATTTCCGGACACGTAAGAAAAAACGATATGATAGCTAATACTTATAGATTTAATTTTATTTTATTCATGGATAGCTACCAATAAAAATTAAAAATTATTATTTATCGTTTTTTCTTACGTGTCCGAAAATAGGGAACTGACCGATAATTGAGAACTTACCCTATATACTTTTTTAATTGGTATCCATGATACCTCCATATAAGACTAACTAATTGGTTAGTACACCGATCACACCAGCTCACCATTCATCCTGCCTTTGGACATTAGAAACCCGGGGGAAGTAGATTTGGGGTCCCTGAGGAGGTGGGGGAGGTAGTCATAGATGGAGGGGGATCTGACTGCTTTAGCTACAGAGTAATTAGCCAGGAACTCTCTTTCTTGGCGTGACAGATTCACGTCACTCATATTATGTAACTCTGAAAAAAAAAATAATGTAAAGATATAGTTTTATATTTTTTTTAAATTAAAAAAGACTTCAATTGAAAAAATAAATGCTATGGTATTAATTCGCTATATTTGTTGTTATGTTAGCTATCTACTAATATAGATTTTAAATTACCAAAGTACAAATAGCTAACTAATTAGCTATAGATTTGCTTTTTCTTATCATTTTAACAAATAGCTAACTAATTAGCTACAGATTTGCTTTTTCTAATCATTTAAGTTGTATTTCAAGCCATTAAACTTAGAAAAAAATATTAGCACTTTTTTGTAAAAAAAAAATGTTAGTAGCTAATTAGGCAGTAATATACTTGTGAGAATTCATTCGTCTGAAAAATAACTAACAACGAGCATAAAATGTATATTATTATATGCATATAACTGACATGTTCACCGCATCGGCAGGAATGGCGCTGCTATCTGTTTGTTTACACGATCAGCTGTCTTTTAACGAAGTCTTATTAACTCTTTCAAGTCAGGTGGTAGCTACATATTCTATACCACACTGATTGTTACAATTGGTGCACGGTGGTACAGAAATTGTACTACCGTAAAAACGCTTTCAAGTCTGGTGGTACATACTACACATAAGGGTTACGTTTAATGCTCAGTGGTACAGAAACGGTACCACCTTTAAAAATTGAGTTTTTGTGCTGCTCCGGCAGCTCAAATTTTGAACTACCTGTATACAATAACAGACACTGTTACTGTTCTCGAGCCTACATACACGTCAGTGATCAAGATTAACTATTAAATGAAATATAAACTCACGAGAAAAATTATATCTTTAAATTAATTCAAATAAGTTGGTTATCATTTAAAAATCCATGAAATTTCAGGAAATTAAATTTAGCTAAATTTTGAAATTTTTAGGTAATTCAATTTAAAAAAAATCAGTTGAACGGGTTTATCTACAATTTAGAGAATTTCATATCAAGTAAAGGATATATCTACCATTTAGAGCCTTTAATCACTAATGTTAGATCGAACCTTTATGAACTTTAGTCTTCAATTGTATTTTTAAATTGATAGTTTGATATCGTGAGCTACAATAGAAAATTACCTACCTATTGTTCTTATGGGCAACTGGGGTAAGATACGAATTATCGGTCAGTTTCACATCTTCGGACATATAAGAAAAAACTATATAATCATGATTATTTAATGTTTATCGGTATCCATGATACCTGCAGGTATCATGGATACCGATAAACATTAAATGATAATTAAATCTTTTTTTCTCATATTCTTTGTATGACCGAAGATGTGAAACCGACCGATAATTCGTAATTTACCCTAGAAGTTAGGTGTACAAACTATGAAGATATCAAAACCTTGCTATTAATGGTTAGAATTACTACTACTTATAAACTGAAGAGCAAGTGAAACAACGTGAAAAGTAATCATCCTTCTATTTTTCTTAAGAGCTTTCGAATAATAAAATATTCACCATCAGTTAGTCCTTAAGAAAAATAGAAGGATTTTACGTTGTTTCACTTGCTCTTCAGTTTATAAATTCATTAAGATTTCCCAGAATGAGGCCCATAACACATATTAGAATAACTACTCACCAGGTACAATAGCATTAATTTTAGAAGATAAGGATGCGATGTCTTCCATCCTGTGTCTGTTGAAACCCTGGAAGTTGTTGATTAGTTCCTTAAACACGGAAATATTTTGAGCCAGATTCTTCTCTGCACTCAGATCTGAAAAATGAAAGAAAATGTTAGCAAATGTGATAAAAAATAAAACATTTAATAATAAAATAATAAAAGTGTATAATATAAACATTTGTTAGCTATTGGAAATGATAACCATACATTATTAAAAAAAATGATAACATGTGATAATAATGTTACTGATAATCATTTTGACTATCTAAATAACTCAATCACCTATTAATTAATTATATATGAAATACAATATTGAACTATCATTTTACACAACATGATAAATAATAGTACCCAACCAATTACTAAAACTGATAAGAAAATAACATTCTGAAGTACTTATATAGTTATAGCATGAAATATACTGCAAAAAAATTATAGCATGAAATATACTGCAAAAAAATTATAGCATGAAATGTACTGCAGAAAAATTATAGCATGAAATATACTGCAGGTAAATTATAGCATGAAATATACTGCAGAAAAATTATAGCATGAAATATACTGCAGAAAAAATTATGGCATGAAATATACTGCAGAAAAAATTATAGCATGAAATATACTGCAGAAAAAATTATAGCATGAAATATACTGCAGGTAAATTATAGCATGAAATGTACTGCATATAAATTATAGCATGAAATATACTGCAGGTAAATTATAGCATGAAATATACTGCAGAAAAATTATGGCATGAAATATACTGCAGAAAAAATTATAGCATGAAATATACTGCAGAAAAAATTATAGCATGAAATATACTGCAGGTAAATTATAGCATGAAATGTACTGCATATAAATTATAGCATGAAATATACTGCAGGTAAATTATAGCATGAAATATACTGCAGATAAATTATAGCATGAAATATACTGCAGAAAAAATTATAGCATGAAATATACTGCAGGTAAATTATAGCATGAAATATACTGCAGGTAAATTATAGCATGAAATATACTGCAGATAAATTATAGCATGAAATATACTGCAGTGGAATGGTATCCAAACAAATTACAACATAAATATTGCACTATCTAAAAAGTCCCTTCAATTTCTCAAATACAGTTATCTAAATTTATATTATTTTTAAATTTTACTAATTTTCCGTGTAGCTACCCAGCCAATTTTAAAATATCTACAAGCATTAAAATTATTAAAGTTCCCTATTGAAAATATAAAATTAGTAAACTGTAAAAAAATCATAACCGATACACTTTTATTTGACTGTATAATGTTATATAGAAAACTACCCTTATTATTCTATTACAAAATGAAGACAAAAGAAACAATAAATTTACTCCAAACATTAGTTTATTAAACAAGTCTGTATAGAAAGTTAATCTAAATATTACACAAGTAAAACAAAGGTAACATGGATAATAGATCGTATCGTAAATTTACATCGCAGGTGGTATATTGAACATTATTCATAATAATATCTTAATAAATATCTTTTCTTTTTGCTATCGAATAGTATTTTTAAATGGAATATTTCTTGAATAACAAATATTGAATATTCATTTTTATTGAGTTAAATACAAAATAAAATGTATTGTAACAATGTAAGTTAATAAATAAAGAACCTTTTAAGTTTTAAACTGTAACCGAACAAATAAGCTGAATAAATATTGGCTAATAGTAAATACCAGTGGTCTATATTGACCCCTGAAAAACACGATAGGGACAAATGGTCCCATAGATACGTGGGACAAATGGTCCCATGGATACGTTGGACAATTGTTCCCATGGATACGTGGGACATATTATCCCCAATGTAGCGAAAGGGTTAGAATAAAAGCTTCTATGTCTGCATAAATAATGGCATATCGACTCATTCAGTTGATACAAATAAACACGCCTCATTGGGGCCATTTCCATCGATTCCATGAATAATATACACCGGTAAATTAATTCCTCTGTGAGCAAATAACAAAATTATCTTAATTGCCTTCTTTCAGTATTGTCATAAAATAAATTGAATTGAACCGGCACATAAAAAAGCGTGAATGTAGCCAAATTAGAGACGTGAATATTTAATTATCCTGCTATTTAATAATGTAAAATATTTTTATTAATTAGAAGGCAAAACTTTAGTATTTAACGTTTGCTTCGGATTCAAATGCAATATTGCTGATGTCAGAAGGAACCGTTGAAGGAAGTCAGAAAGGAAAGTGGCTTCATGAACAAAGTCATCTACCACCGTCGGTGACGATGCTCATGGATGCAGAAAAGCTACTCCGTGAATGAAGTCACTTACCAAGGAATGTGACGAGAAGCGACAAAAGCACAGGTGACTGCAGTCAAGGATGGAAGAGGAAAATGAAAAGGTGATAGTAAATGAAGCCTACGAGCCTACCTAACACAAAATCTATAAAAGATTTTGTAACAATCACCAATTCACTAAATACAAATGAAATCATGCATAGTGAATGTAAAATATTGAGTAAGAAAGTATCCTGTATAGCAAACAAATTTTCTTTGGTCTGCCGAAATGTGGGATAATATGGCAGACTAAAGAAAATTTGTTCACTATAGAGGCTACTTCCTTACTCAGGACTCGACATTCACTGAACAGAATTTCTTTATGGATGATTGCTACTATAACTAACTAATCTGTATTGCCGTGCTTAGTTACAGTGTGTTTCAACATTTTTATTCTTTTCAGTGGCTTTTATTCATAGATATACCGACGAAAAAAGAAGAAGGAAAAAAAATGTTCAGGAAGAGTGTATTTTAAATGATTAATAACAAGAAATACATATTATAGAAGGTGCTGGAAGTGGCCTCCATTTTGCTGCACACAGAGATTCGCCCGCTTCAAGACATTAAGTGCTACACTCTGAAGGACATTCTCGCGATGTTCTTCTGAAAATCTCTTCACAACATTGGTAAGTTTGTCCACTGTAGTTGGTTTTGCAGAATACACTTCCTTTGAGCTAAGGCCCAATAATAAAAAATCCAAAGGATTCAAATCTGGAGAATGCGCTGGCCACGCAATCTATGTCCACGGCTGATGACTCTGCCTCCAAACTTGTTCAACAGGAATTCTTTGGCGGCAGTGGTGCAATGGGCAGGAGCACCGTCCTGTATCCACCATAAACCTCGTCTTGTAGCACATGAACGAAAGGTGGGCCTAATATTTTCTTGCAGCAACTTATGGTATCAGTCTCTATTCACTATCTTGCGTCTTCCATTTTCATCCATGAAGGCATGAACGACTGGCACTTTACCGTTAACAATAGCAACAAAAAGCATAACCTTCTCATCATTTCTATTGTTAGATTCGACAATTATTATTATAATTAGCTCAAGAAGAAGTGTATTCTGCAAAACCAACTACAGTGGACGAACATATCAATGTTTTGAAGAGATTTTCAGAAGAACATCGCGAGAATGTCCTTCAGAGTGTAGCACTTAATGTTTTGAAGCGGGCGAATCTCTGTGTGCAGCAAAATGGAGGCCACTTCCAGCACCTTCTATAATATGTATTTCCTGTTATTAATCATTAAAAAATCACTCTTCCTTATAATTTTGGTGTATTATTTTTCTTCTTTTTTCGTCAGTATAATTATGAATAAAAGCCACTGAAAAGAATCAAAAATGTTGAAACACACTGTATAGTTAGTACTTTATCTTGCCGTGTCTAGTTATAGTTAGTACTTTATCTTGCCGTGTCTAGTTATAGATAGTACTTTATCTTGCCGTGTCTAGTTATAGTTAGTACTTTATCTTGCCGTGTCTAGTTATAGATAGTACTTTATCTTGCCGTGTCTAGTTATAGTTAGTACTTTATCTTGCCGTGTCTAGTTATAGTTAGTACTTTATCTTGCCGTGTCTAGTTATAGATAGTACTTTATCTTGCCGTGTCTAGTTATAGTTAGTACTTTATCTTGCCGTGTCTAGTTATAGTTAGTACTTTATCTTGCCGTGTCTAGTTATAGTTAGTACTTCATCTTGCCGTGTCTAGTTATAGTTAGTACTTTATCTTGCCGTGTCTAGTTATAGTTAGTACTTTATCTTGCCGTGTCTAGTTATAGTTAGTACTTTATCTTGCCGTGTCTAGTTATAGTTAGTACTTTATCTTGCCGTGTGTGTCTAGTTATAGTTAGTACTTTATCTTGCCGTGTGTGTCTAGTTATAGTTAGTACTTTATCTTGCCGTGTCTAGTTATAGTTAGTACTTTATCTTGCCGTGTGTGTCTAGTTATAGTTAGTACTTTATCTTGCCGTGTCTAGTTATAGATAGTACTTTATCTTGCCGTGTCTAGTTATAGTTAGTACTTTATCTAGCCGTGTCTAGTTATAGTTAGTACTTTATCTTGCCGTGTGTGTCTAGTTATAGTTAGTACTTTATCTTGCCGTGTCTAGTTATAGTTAGTACTTTATCTAGCCGTGTCTAGTTATAGTTAGTACTTTATCTAGCCGTGTCTAGTTATAGTTAGTACTTTATCTTGCCGTGTCTAGTTATAGATAGTACTTTATCTTGCCGTGTCTAATTATAGTTAGTACTTTATCTTGCCGTGTCTAGTTATAGTTAGTATCATATTGCATCTAATTGCTATTTGCACTAAACAAACATGCCTACCCAAAATATAATCGATAGGCAAAAAGCATACGATAGACTCTTAGAGCAAGAGCGGTGTACAGTTCCATGAATACTTGATCATAAGGCAATTTGGTATAAGCACCATCTAGAACAGACCTTCCAAAATATCATGCGATAAATTATCAGAGTGCATGATCTAGATACAGGGTCAGTCACGAATTATCGATCAGTCACACATCTTAGGTCATATAATACCGAATAAAAATTAAATAATCATTATTACATATATATATATATATATATATCGTTTTTTCTTATACAACCTAAGATGTGAAACTGACCGATAATTCGTAACTTACCCTAACTGTCGTTCGTTAAGTTTACACTTTTAAGATAAAGGACGATAATAGATAGCAAAGATAAAGACAATATAAGATAACAGATAGCAAAGGTAAAGGACGATAATAAATAACAAAGATAAGATAAAGGACGATAATAGGTAGCAAAGATAAGATAAAGGACGATAACAGATAGCAAAGATAAGATAAAGGACGATAACATATAGCAAAGATAAAGGACGATAACAGATAGCAAAGATAAAGGACGATAACAGATAGCAAAGATAAAGGATGATAACAGATAGCAAAGATAAAGGACGATAATAGATAGCAAAGATAAAGGACGAAAACAGATAGCAAAGATAAGATAAGGGACGATAATAGATAGCAAAGATAAGATAAAGGACGATAAAAGATAGCAAATGTAAGACAAAGGACGATAACAGATAGCAAAGATAAAGGACGATAATAGACAGCAAAGATAAGATAAAGGACAGTAATGGATAGCAAAGATATGGGACGATAACAGATAGCAAAGATAAAGGACGATAATAGATAGCAAAGATAAGATAAAACACGATAATAGATACCAAAGATATGGGACGATATAGGATAATAGGGAGCAAACATAAGGGACGATGCAGAATAAAAGATAAGGACGATATGATATCACTCACCAGGGTCTCTGACGAGGCGTAGTAGCAGGAAGGGTGAGAATATAATCAGTGCCACTACCACCACCGCCAGTCGTCTGCGCACCATACCGAAACAATATTTGCAACCTGAAAAATAAACACAAGTTGGTTAGTGAACAATATGACCAGAAAAAAAATTAATTAAAAAAATTCATAAACAATTTATAAATTTAAAAAAATACGCAACCATAAAAGGTAAAGCTATTGGTTACAAACCGTATGATCTGTGCATACAATTGTTCATGAACCAGAAAAGAATCCTTAATAAGAAGACTTTCGTTTAATAAGATTATAATAATAACACACTTTTAGAGAGTACCTACTTCAATCTTGAGGTTGGTAGTTTACTAAGGATTAGAGCTTTCGAGTAAAAAGATAATGAAGCTTCTATTCTAAATGCACCTTCTGTTTAATATGAATCTTTTTAGTCAAAACACAGGTAGGGTAAGTACCGAGATATCGGACGGTTCCACCTTTTCAAACATGTAACAATTATGTAATAACTAGTGTATATGCCCGTTAAGAATAACATTATCTCATTATTATCAATATCTGAGAAATTTATCTAACCGCACGACAGGTCCCATATAGATTCATCTAAAGTTATTAATTGAACAATGACGATAACACAATAACATTCAGTATATATATTTAATGTTGTAAAGAGTTCATTAACAACCAACACTGGATTTCAGTTAATTTAGCTAATGACATCAATTATTTACCTCAAAAGATTAGTATTCAAGCTACATGCCTGGTAACGTATCTACCAGACAGACAGATAAAGATGAGGAAATTATACACAGGGTGACCCACAAAAAAGTGTACCCAAGTTTGAATTAATATACATACCGTACAAGTACAATCTAAAACAATGACTGTGGTAGAATGGATACATCAAGAAAATCTAATTTTTAAATTTACTTATTTTTTAACTACTTATAACTACGATATTTATACTAATTCTAAGTTGGAAACACTTTGTAGGTCACCCTGTATAGAGGGTGATTATTATTTAACATTTCTTACGTGTTCGAAAATGTGGAACAGTCCGATAACTCAGAACTTACCCTAGCTACCAATGGTAGTGTAAAGTGGCTTACAATACAGAACTATTTTCTATGAGGCACTTTAAACTCAACGTTGAAGGGAATCTCTAGGAATTTAGCTTTCAAATAGAAATGTATCTATTCTTCGACTGTATCGAGAAATATAAATAACCGAGAAAATATGGAAATCCCATTTGGTATATATATTTTAAATCACCGAGTAGCTACAGCACTCTACACCACTCACTGAGTAGCTACAGCACTCTACACCACTCACTGAGTAGCTACAGCACTCTACACCACTCACTGAGTAGCTACAGCACTCTACACCACTCACTGAGTAGCTACAGCACTCTACACCACTCATCGAGTAGCTACAGCACTCTACACCACTCACCGAGTAGCTACAGCACTCTACACCACTCACCGAGTAGCTACAGCACTCTACACCACTCACCGAGTAGCTACAGCACTCTACACCACTCACCGAGTAGCTACAGCACTCTACACCACTCACCGAGTAGCTACAGCACTCTACACCACTCACCGAGTAGCTACAGCACTCTACACCACTCACCGAGTAGCTACAGCACTCTACACCACTCACCGAGTAGCTACAGCACTCTACACCACTCACTGAGTAGCTACAGCACTCTACACCACTCACTGAGTAGCTACAGCACTCTACACTACTCACTGAGTAGCTACAGCACTCTACACTACTCACTGAGTAGCTACAGCACTCTACACTACTCACTGAGTAGCTACAGCACTCTACACCACTCACCGAGTAGCTACAGCACTCTACACCACTCACTGAGTAGCTACAGCACTCTACACCACTCACCGAGTAGCTACAGCACTCTAAACCACTCACTCAGTGCAGCACTGTACAGTCTCTACCACTCACTCAGTGCAGCACTGTACAGTCTACACCACTCACTCAGTGCAGCACTGTACAGTCTACACCACTCACTCAGTGCAGCACTGTACAGTCTACACCACTCACTCAGTGCAGCACTGTACAGTCTACACCACTCACTCAGTGCAGCACTGTACAGTCTACACCACTCACTCAGTGCAGCACTGTACAGTCTACACCACTCACTCAGTGCAGCACTGTACAGTCTACACCACTCACTCAGTGCAGCACTGTACAGTCTACACCACTCACTCAGTGCAGCACTGTACACTTACAGTCTACACCACTCACTCAGTGCAGCACTCTACAGTCTACACCACTCACTCAGTGCAGCACTCTACAGTCTACACCACTCACTCAGTGCAGCACTGTACAGTCTACACCACTCACTCAGTGCAGCACTGTACACTTACAGTCTACACCACTCACTCAGTGCAGCACTCTACAGTCTACACCACTCACTCAGTGCAGCACTCTACAGTCTACACCACTCACTCAGTGCAGCACTGTACACTTACAGTCTACACCACTCACTCAGTGCAGCACTCTACAGTCTACACCACTCACTCAGTGCAGCACTCTACAGTCTACACCACTCACTCAGTGCAGCACTCTACAGTCTACACCACTCACTCAGTGCAGCACTCTACAGTCTACACCACTCAGCACTCCATGCTACTCACTCAGTACAGCCCTATTACACTCAGCACCATACACCACTCACTACTTTACTGTCTGCTAGTCGTGTTCCGATTGATCAAGGTTATACCAACGAACCTCTCACAGCGACATCAGCTGTTAGACAATAATAAATAGTACTTCACAACGGGTAAACGTTACTAGAAAATATCGTGACGAATTGGCCACATTTACAATACCATTGTACGCGTGCCATTTGAAAAGGATTGTTTTTAATTGAATCAATTCTACAGATAAGTCAAGAACAGTTTCAATTTATGCAATATCATTAGCTATATTAGAATTACGGTAGAAATTGTACATTAATTCAGTTATTGAAACCATTTATAGAACTGATATCAGAATAATTTCGCATCCATGATACATGCAGGTATCATGGATACCAATTAAAATAAAAGTTTAAAAATTAATTAGGAAATATTTTTTCGTAAAGGCCGAAAATGTGAAACTGTCTGATAATTAGGTACTTACCCTATCCTTTTACAAACATAGTTATTGTTCTTAATCCTTAAATGCTATATTTTAAGGTTGTTTAATAAGGTCCTTTTTAATAAAATTAGCAGGAATAAATAATTAGAAGGTAAAATCAACACTCAGTCTAAAATTATTTTGTTTACTTTCTATGTTGATCCATCGTGACAAATATTTATACGCATGTGAGCGAAAGCCAATTAAATCACTTTAAGAAATAAAGCATAACAATTTTCTTCCGTAGAGTGTATGTACGCTTAGTCAAATATAATTGTAATGATAATTTTCTATCATCTTCTATTTTATCACAAAAGAAACAAAAATAATTTAAAAGTTAACATTACATGGCTAATTGTAAAGAGTATAAAAAAATGAATATTGAAATATATTAGAAGGATTATTTTAAATGAATGAATATTTTTTTTAATGAGTTCAGCCATCGAGGAACCAAACCCAACCCTAACATCATTTGTGGGCGTTACAGAATGTTATGCTAACATATTTACAGAGTTTATAGAGAAAGAAAAGAATAGACAGTGCTGGAAAAATTATTGTGGATTTTTCAAAATCGAAATTTTCTTTACAAAAGGTTTAATTAAACCAATTTTGTTACATGCAAATGAATTTATTTTAATACACTGATTATAGTGATACGTCTCGATCATTCATTAACACTTAGTTTGGAAACATTTAGCATCCGTGAGTGCTCCAACGGTTGTTTCCCCATTACCCATCATTTCTCTCCAATTCCCCATCTTTTTTCTGCAGTCTCCATAATTTTTTTAAATTCTCCATCACTTTTTCCCCAATTCCTCATCACTTTCTCCCCAACTCCCCATCACTTTTTCCCCAATTCCCCATCACTTTTTCCCCAATTCCCCATCACTTTTTCCCCAATTCCTCATCACTTTCTCCCCAACTCCTCATCACTTTTTCCCATATTCCCCATCACTTTTTCCCCAATTCCTCATCACTTTCTCCCCAACTCCCCATCACTTTCTCCCCAATTCCCCATCACTTTTTCCCCAATTCCCCATCACTTTTTCCCCAATTCCCCATCACTTTCTCCCCAATTCCCCATCACTTTTTCCCCAATTCCCCATCACTTTTTCCCCAATTCCCCATCACTTTTTCCCCAATTCCCCATCACTTTTTCCCCAATTCCCCATCACTTTTTCCCCAATTCCTCATCACTTTCTCCCCAATTCCTCATCACTTTCTCCCCAATTCCTCATCACTTTCTCCCCAATTCCCCATCACTTTCTCCCCAATTCCCCATCACTTTTTCCCCAATTCCCCCATCACTTTCTCCCCGATTCCCCATCACTTTTTCCCCAATTCCCCATCACTTTTTCCCCAATTCCCCATCACTTTCTCCCCGATTCCCCATCACTTTCTCCCCGATTCCCCATCACTTTCTCCCCGATTCCCCATCACTTTCTCCCCGATTCCCCATCATTTATCCCCAATTCCCCATCATTTATCCCCATTCCCCATCACTTTAATTATTCTCATTTTTTTTTTCAAAACCAAACATAATTTTACAAGAATAATAATTAAACGACAGTGAAAAAAAATGCAAGATGGAGGTTTTTTCCCCACCTCCCCATTCAAATTAGGGCAGTTATCACTCTTAGAGTGAAAATTGAAATGATTTTTGACTATAATGGGGAATGAGGAGAAAGTGAGAGTAATGGGGAAACAACCGTTGAAGCACTCACGGATGCTAAATGTTGCCAAACTAAGTGTTAATGAATGATCAAGACATATCACTATATCAGTGTATTAAAATAAATCCATTTGCATGTAACGAAATTGGTGTAATTAACTTTTTTATAAACAAAATTACGATTTTGAAAAATCCACAATAATTTTTCCAGTACTGTAGACGTAATAAGAGTCAATTCTTTTAGCAAAAGAACTACAATGCATAAAAATATACCAATGGAAGTTAAGAACATGAGAATATTAACTCTTGAGCCCAACTAAATCTGCTATGACGCCACCATAACTTCCTCTGAGGGTCACGGTGAACATCTAATAATTTGATTTGAATCACACTGTAATACTTTTAATGTAAAAAGCATTTAATTAATTTAGTAGGGGTTTAACGTCTCCTCCGAAACGAAGGCCATATCGCTAACGTCAAAGAGAAAATAAAAACAAGGGACTTGAAGAAGCAGTCAGAAAGAAAAGTGGCACTATGAACAAGGACACCTACCACAGTCTGTGAAATGCTCATGGATGCAGAAAAGCTACACCGCAAATGCAGTCACTTACCAAGGAATGTGACGAATAGGGACACAAGCTAACAAACACCGTTGTGTCCAACGGATGCAAGAGGAAAATGAAGAGGTAATAGTAGATGAAGCCTACGAGACTACCTTATTTAAGACCTCGTAGTTGAAGAGCATAACCCTAGCGCTACTTTTTAAAACTGCAAGTATATTAAAAAAACATTCTGCTTGAAATATTTGCTATAAACGTTGATACCAAATGTCCCAGTAACATTATTTTACAAACTTCGAACAGAATTATCTAGCTACAGAAATCCAATTGGAAATAGTCAAATAGTATACACACAATGAAAAGCTCAATGGAACTGGCATAAAAGTTTTGAACAGGTATTCAATGTACCTATATTTTGGATGATGAAACATTGAACATGTGCGACAACACATGTTCAATGTAAGTAGCAAGGTATCATAGATCACAAGATATGTCTTTTTGATGTAAGGTTCAGGAAAAATTTAGTACACACCTGAGTGTCTCTGAAATAATAGACACGACGCTACTTTGAGAATGTTCTTTTTTAAACCAATAATAACAAGATTATTCCTGATATTATCAAATATTATATTTCCAAAATACATGGGTAAACAGAAATAGCAATAGAAAGTAAGAGAAACACTAGTAAAAAACGAGAGCAATCGCTACCCAGGCAAGAAGAATTCGTTCCTGGGATATTGAAGGAATATGAAAGGGAAGAAAGATTTATTCCTTGGATATTCCCTTAATTTTAAAGGAATGATCATTCTTGCCTAGGCAGTCTTCGTATGAGAAAATCAAGCTTGTTTGAACGCTAAAATGCTTCTGACGACTTTTTACGTATTCTGACGACTTATTCGCTGCCACTGTAACCACTCTCATTGCAAAGTATGAATTTGTTTTTCTACCTTAAGGGGCCTTTAAACTTGGTTATCGCTCTGAAAACGAACGCTCACCACAAAGTGCCACTGTCTGTCAGTAGCGATTGCCAGACAATCAACAACCCCTTTCATTGGCCTAGTTGAAGAGCACCCATGCCTATGGAAAATAGAATCTAAAGATTATAAAGATGAAACACTAACAGCGTTAGTGTTTAATAGCATATTAGATGCTAACCACGATACTAAAGTGTCAGTGCCCACCAAAGCACATTCTGCACGTGTAAAGGCGCTGAGCTAATTGGTGAGCAGTGTGGTGAAAAAAGTGTGGTGAATAGTGGCACTGACCAGTGCTCGTGTAAAGGCCCCTTAAGTCATCAAAAGCTATCAGAGCAAAAAATCATGAGAATACGCATCCATAGTAACCGTAGCCTAACACAACTGCCAATCTATATAAAAGATTAATTACTATCTGAGAAAAGAGTCACTGTGATGATGTACTATCAGAGAAAAGAGTCACTGTGATGATGTACTATCAGAGAAAAGAGTCACTGTGATGATGTACTATCAGAGAAAAGAGTCACTGTGATTATGTACTATCAGAGAAAAGAGTCACTGTGATGATGTACTATCAGAGAAAAGAGTCACTGTGATGATGTACTATCAGAGAAAAGATTCACTGTGATGATGTACTATCAGAGAAAAGATTCACTGTGATGATGTACTATCAGAGAAAAGAGTCACTGTGATGATGTACTATCAGAGAAAAGAGTCACTGTGATGATGTACTATCAGAGAAAAGAGTCACTGTGATGATGTACTATCAGAGAAAAGAGTCACTGTGATGATGTACTATCAGAGAAAAGAGTCACTGTGATGATGTACTATCAGAGAAAAGAGTCACTGTGATGATGTACTATCAGAGAAAAGAGTCACTGTGATGATGTACTATCAGAGAAAAGAGTCACTGTGATGATGTACTATCAGAGAAAAGAGTCACTGTGATGATGTACTATCAGAGAAAAGAGTCACTGTGATGATATGCTATCAGAGAAAAGAGTCACTGTGATGATGTACTATCAGAGAAAAGAGTCACTGTGATGATGTACTATCAGAGAAAAGAGTCACTGTGATGATGTACTATCAGAGAAAAGAGTCACTGTGATGATGTACTATCAGAGAAAAGAGTCACTGTGATGATGTACTATCAGAGAAAAGAGTCACTGTGATGATGTACTATCAGAGAAAAGAGTCACTGTGATGATGTACTATCAGAGAAAAGAGTCACTGTGATGATGTACTATCAGAGAAAAGAGTCACTGTGATGATATGCTATCAGAGAAAAGAGTCACTGTGATGATGTACTATCAGAGAAAAGAGTCACTGTGATGATGTACTATCAGAGAAAAGAGTCACTGTGATGATGTACTATCAGAGAAAAGAGTCACTGTGATGATGTACTATCAGAGAAAACAGTCATTGTGATGATGTACTATCAGAGAAAAGAGTCACTGTGATGATGTACTATCAGAGAAAAGAGTCACTGCGAGACCAAATTGCCTCGCAGTCTGAGTGTCTTTCCAGGAACCAGTTTTCTTTTAAATTTTGTAAGCGATCAGGTCAAAGGTCAAGGTTATTTATAACTCAAAAAGTATTCAACTAAATTGCCTGAAATTTGGTGTTACGATTAGTCATTATCCAGGTACCATTTAATTAGATTTTGGGAGCTAACGGGCCAAAGGACAAGATCAAGGTCATTTATAACTCCAAAGATTATTGGATGGTAAATGCCATTTATGAGCGGCAACGAAGATATGCGCTCTACGAGTGCCCGTCATCTAGTTTCCTACTATTTCCATATTTTATAAATTTCACGTCGTGTAAACAGACCCTTTTCAAATATCTACAAGTATTACAATTAGCAGAGTTTCTTTTTAGAGATGTGTAACTAGTGAGCAAAAAATAGAAATCATTAAAGATAGACTTTTGTTTATCTGTAGGGTAAATATACGAATTATCGGTCAGTTTCACATCTTCGCAGGTATCATGGATACCAATTGAAATAAAAATTAAATAACAATTATAATATAGTTTTTTCTTATATGACCGAAGATGTGAAACTGACCGATAATTCGTAATGTACCATATGAGTCATTAAATCATTGATAGATATACCCATTCACCATAGAGTATAGTAGTATTTCTTTAATAGATAGTACTAATTTCATCATATAATTGAAGACTAATAGCCAATAGAATTGATAAAAGAATGGATCAATATGTCGTACCATAATTATACTATCGGAATATGCAAATGGAGAATATTTCTATTGGCTTTTTTTCAATGTAGTTTAGAAACTTGGTAATTGTCGGTGAGGATCATTGGGGTAATTGGTTCCGGTGGACATGATTTGAAAGTAATTGTAAATGACATCGGCAGCCAACATGCTATATATCGGTACTTCTATATTCATTAATACTTATAACTCATTACTATGATAAAAGCGACTTCTGTCTGTCCGACACACTAATCTAATAATATGCTACATTGATAAAATTACATGATGTGAATAAATTACAAAGTCAGAACTAGAAAGGGCACACTTCGCCGCAACTACATTTTTTTTTTCATTTAGCCCTTTTCGTCACCTTCGAATATTCGAACAAATGCGGAGCCAGGGATAATAATTATTAAATAAATTGAACTACCATCAGTGTCCATGAAATAAAAAATCAGTGTCCATAAAATGAGAAATCAGTGTCCATAAAATAAAAAAATCAGTGTCCATTAAATAAAAAATCAGTGTCCATTAAATAAAAAATCGGTGTCCATAAAAAAGTAAAAATGTCATCATTTTTAACGGCACTCGTACACTAGTCACGTATTATCGTCAGACATCCATTATAAAACTTCTATAAGTAAATAATGTATATAGAAATGACCAAATTATTACCCAGTAACGAATTATTATAATATCGTGGATGAATATTGACATTTTTGACGCGTTAAAATCTAGGTAAATTGCCTAGTTATTCTTCAGGTAAATCATAGTTTTTAACACAGTGCAATAGGTGAAGGTGATGGCGTTAGGTAGGTTGTCTAGTCACGACGGTGTGTACATGATGATGGGTATGCCTTTTTAAGGGTCAGGGCTATGCAAAGGGAAAGATAATTTAGAAACGAGTATATTAATAAAATATACATTTCAAATAAAGTAATATTTATTGGAATGGAATAAACATATATAAAAACGAATAAAACAGAAGAAAGTTATTATGAAATGTATAGTATTATATTATGTACTAGTGTAATTTCCCGTTAAAAATAACGGGTAATCAGCAATACGAATTTATTTCCCGTTATTAGGTTACTTTTAATGAATACAATTAAAATTAAATTTTCTTCATAGTCTAATTTATTTTATAGATAAAATACATTAAGAAAGAGAATAAAAATAAGGGAATTTTAATAGTGACATTCTTTTTGTTTAATACCCGTCAAGTAAAAGCGGACACAAAATAAATAAATAAACACACGATGGAAATTATTAGTTTAGATACGTATACATTGCATAATACTATATTCAAGTACCGTTTAATTATAGAATTTATATGAAGTTATAAGAATGTAACAGAATAGTATAACAGGGAAAGGTCAATACACATATCTTTCTTAAATTTCAAAAGGCTGCATAGCAGAATTTCTCTCTAAGTGCCACAAAATAAACACCTGATAAGCATCTTAAAATCAATATATTGCATATGTCACGAAACACATCATGTAGGGTAAGTTACGAATTATCGGTCAGTGTCACATCTTCGGTTATATAAGAAAAAATATATATATAATTATTTTTATTGCTATCCATGATACCTAACTCGTTAATTTAATTGGTAAAATAACCAGTTAAGTATCATTGATACGAATAATAGTAAATGATAATTATTATATAAAAATTTTCTTATATGACTGAAGATGTGGAAACGACCGATAATTCGTTTTTAGCCTATAATGAAATAGTCCATTATTTTAGGTGGAGTCTTATTAATTTTGTTCATAGTTTTTATATGGCTTTTTCGGCACTTCAAAGAAATTAACTCACAATGTAATACTTTCATAAATAATAAAATTAAGGAGAATTTTTTTAAATAAAATTTAGCTACAATAGACAGTTAACAGTTTGTCATCGAAATTGGAATTTTGAAATAGTCATAGTATTTAAGTAAATTCACTATTTATACAGTTTAGCTTAGCAACAGCCAATAACTATAACAATAAATAGTTAAAAATATATTTTTCATCTTAATTTCGACCAATTATTGAAAAAATATTCGCCATTCGTTCAATTTAAAATGAACACATTTAAAATTTACACAGCTATCATCTTACATTTCAACAAACCATGAACAAACTGTTCAAAACATTGCCAGATATCGATTACATTGATATAATTAGAGGAATTCCATTAGCGTGACGTCATCACAACACAATCTTGTGAGTGCCCTATACATTGAGACTACCTTCATATGCAGTATAGCGATGTATAGTATATTGTCCTCAAACAAATAACATAATTAAACTAATGTACCATTGATATACCAATAAAATCACAATGAAAACATTATAAAGAATGACACACATAGCGAATTATTGAGGCAATGAAACGCCAATTATATGGCATATTGAATTGATGAACATATCGCACAGTGAATTAAAAAGGGTAGGAAAAAGATAAGAAAATAAGTGGTATTGCAATGCACTAATAATAAAATTTATTGATTTATTAGCTCACTCCTTTCGAATATTAGTTTGGTATTGAAAAATAATTAGTGGTTTACTGGACAGAAATTTTCTGTTTTCGATGTTTTTTTTCGAATTCTATACCTAAAAAAATTCACCACTCTCAGTGAGAGCACCACTCAACCACTCTCAGTGAGAGCACCACTCAACCACTCTCAGTGAGAGCACCACTCAACCACTCTCAGTGAGAGCACCACTCAACCACTCTCAGTGAGAGCACCACTCAACCACTCTCAGTGAGAGCACCACTCAACCACTCTCAGTGAGAGCACCACTCAACCACTCTCAGTGAGAGCACCACTCAACCACTCTCAGTGAGAGCACCACTCAACCACTCTCAGTGAGAGCACCACTCAACCACTCTTAGTGAGAGCACCACTCAACCACTCTTAGTGAGAGCACCACTCAACCACTCTTAGTGAGAGCACCACTCAACCACTCTTAGTGAGAGCACCACTCAACCACTCTTAGTGAGAGCACCACTCAACCACTCTTAGTGAGAGCACCACTCAACCACTCTCAGTGAGAGCACCACTCAACCACTCTCAGTGAGAGCACCACTCAACCACTCTCAGTGAGAGCACCACTCAACCACTCTCAGTGAGAGCACCACTCAACCACTCTTAGTGAGAGCACCACTCAACCACTCTTAGTGAGAGCACCACTCAACCACTCTTAGTGAGAGCACCACTCAACCACTCTTAGTGAGAGCACCACTCAACCACTCTTAGTGAGAGCACCACTCAACCACTCTTAGTGAGAGCACCACTCAACCACTCTTAGTGAACACTCAACCACTCTTAGTGAACACTCAACCACTCTTAGTGAACACTCAACCACTCTTAGTGAACACTCAACCACTCTTAGTGAACACCCAACCACTCTTAGTGAACACTCAACCACTCTTAGTGAACACTCAACTACTCTCAGTCAACACTCAACTACTCTCAGTCAACACTCAACCACTCTCAGTGAACACTCAACCACTCTCAGTGAACACTCAACTACTCTCAGTGAACACTCAACTACTCTCAGTGAACACTCAACTACTCTCAGTGAACACTCAACTACTCTCAGTGAACACTCAACTACTCTCAGTGAACACTCTCTTATAAAGTGATCTTAGTCCAGTCTGCAGAATAGGACATTTTTAACATTTTCTGTTCAAACAGTCCTGACTGCAATAATTGGTTGTGGATATTTATATAGGTAGTAAAAGTATTACTGTTTACTTTTGCTACTGTGGATGATTATTTTTGGATGAACACTTTTCCAAGACTGTATGCAACAAATCTGAGCCAAATTTTAAAATTGTAGCTATATCTCTGCGGAAGATCTTCAATCAATTCCTGTTACTATTAATTTAGCTGCAGGAGAATTTTGAATTAATTCCAATGTTACCATTAATTTACTTGCGGGAGATTCTGAATCTGCTGCTGAGAGTCAGAGTAACTCTCTATCAAATTAAAATTTATGTGGGCAGCGGGTCAAGAGACACATTATGCAGAGTGGTTGAGGAGGCAACTCGGGCAAAAGAAGAAAACTTCTATAGACATTTTCATCTGTAGGTACCTACTCTAATAGCATATCTATACAGATTTCATTAACTTTGAAATCACTATATTCAATAAACTGTTCAGTGTTTAAGATAATTTACTAGATATATAATATTTTTACCACAGTATAGGTTCTGTAGTGCCAGTCTGTATTTGGTGCCAAAAATACCACTGACTTTTTTGAAAAAGCAGAAAAAATCCACCATAAATTTCCAGTAATTTGGCTGATCCACCAACATTTTACCCATTTCCCACCGAAAATTAATGATAACATAGGAATAAATAACTAAAAATCTACCGACATTGCCAGAATATTATTTTCAATGGAAAAACCATGAAATACAGTCTGGCTGTAGTGTGTAGCACTGTAGCAGTGGCACAAGTTGGGCACATGAAGAGTCCCATGTTACAGAATATGTCAGTTAAAGCCAATTAATTGGCTTAGATTTCAAAAGGTCAAAACTCAGATATGTCGATATGTCTAATTAGCTTTGAATTTTGAATTAATTCCTATGTTCCCATGTTAATTTTGGCTAGAAATCCTCAAAATGAGCCAAATTGGCTTGGTTCAGAGCCTCTGCCACTCCATGTTAGATGTTACAGAGTATGTCGGTTAAAGCCAATTAATTGGCTTAGATTTCAAAAGGTCTAAACTCAGATATGTGACCATCATGTCTAATTGGCTTAAAATTTTGAATTAATTCTTAGGGTCAAGCAGGTAAATTGTGGCCCATTAACTAATTGCGGCCTCTAACAGACGGTCAGACCCACTCTGGAAAATACCTTAGGCTAACCCATGTTTCAGAGGCTAGAAAATTGTAAGCCAATTTTTAAGGCAAAATATCACAAAAAATCTGAGCCAAGCCAATTTGGCTCATTTTTTGAAGATTTCAAGCCAAAATTAACATGGGAACATAGGAATTAATTCAAAATTTAAAGCCAATTAGACATATCTGAGATTTGACCATTTCAAATCTAAGCCAATTAATTGGCTTTAACTGACATACTCTTATACATGGAGCGGAGGGTAACAGATGAATTGTATAGGCTAAATGCTGCGGATTATGCAGTTTCTATTAGTTTATAACTGTATTTTAAGGTTTGCTGAACTCCAACAGAGTAATTAATCTATGAGAAAAGACTACCTTTTCCAGAGTGGTAACAGACTAACAACAGAAACGTCATAGCTTCAAAACACACGTTAAGAACATAAAGTAATAAATTATAGCATGCACTGCGCTTATAATGATAGCTATGCAACATTTTAATGTAATTTCGGTTCAGAATGTTTTAGACTGTCTTGAGAGGGTCGCAATTAAAAATTAAAGGGCCGCAATTTATCTGCGTGACGCCGTGACCATATGTTCCCATGTTAATTTTGGCTTAAAATCTTCAAAAAATGAGCCAAATTGGCTTGGCTCAGAGCCTCAGAATCTATGTGATATTTTGGCTCAAAAATTGGCTTACAATTTTCCAGTCTCTGAAATATGGTACTGGTAGGCGGTAGCTATTAGCCTATTAAGCCCAGACTGCAGGAACTGGTAAAGTGTTCTCTAAGAAATCTACTATTTTGCTGTCTGTTCTCAAATCTCAGTAAAATGCATGTAAATATAGGAGGAAATTAGGGATTGTTCGCACAGAAAATGTTAAAAATATCACATATCCTGCAGAGTGCAGACAGCCGACAGGTATTATATTATCATTATTATGCTATACCTACGGTCTACCTATTTTATATTGAATTTCAGCAAACAGAAAATTCAAATCTGATTAAAGGTTTGAGTTGAGTATTAAAATAGAAAAGGAAATTTTCCTATTTGCAGTTAAAATTGCAGCCAGTACCCAAAGTGAGATAAGAACTCAAGAAGGTTAAAAATGTCCCATATTTTTAATTATTTTGCTGACTGCCACTGGCAGTCTGCCGTCTGGCACTGGGAACTAACTAGGTACTGGCACTTGGTGGTAAATGTAAACTAGGTTTACTACCGTTTACATTTATTTAGGCAAATAATTCTTTTAAAAAAGTTTTAATTGGTACACCTGCTACACCACTACGCCTACGGTACGGTACTACCAGTGACCCAGTCTGCAGAATAGCCAGTCTGCAGAATATGGAACATTTTTCCAAGACTCTCTGCGGGAGTTTTTGATTGAATTTTAGAAATTTGAGATCTCTGCGGGAGATCTTGAATTAATTCCTATGTTACTGTCACGCGCGTTTGAGTGATCTGCAATATCGACCGATTTCGCTGCGCAATCTGTTGATCAACAGTTTGCGCAGCCATCGATCGATAGCGCATTCATCGATCGATCCCTGCGCGTTCGAATGATATGGTTTTTTTTAATTTGTACATCAAATTGGAGCATTTTAAAACGTATATCAATCGATAGCGCAACCATCGATCGATTTCTGCGTGTTCGAATGATATGATTTTTTTTAGTTTGTAGATCAAATTGGCACATTTTATAGCGTATACTAAAATGAATCATATCATTCGAACGCGCAGGAATCGATCGATGGCTGCCCTATCGATCGATTTCTACTCGTTCGAATGATACAGGTTTTCTTTGTTCATTCATTTAATTAATTGTTTTGTATTTATTATGAAAATACTTTTTTATATTTAATAAGTCGACCATCAGTCGATTGTTGCTCTATTAAATGTAACAATTAGATGCATAAATTAACAAAATCAATATCATTCAAACGCGCAACAATTGACTGATGGTTGCTCTATTAAATGTAACAATTAGATGCATAAACTAACAAAATCAATATCATTCAAACGCGCAACAATCGAC